>BRDA01001157.1:23783-41644 GCA_036984385.1 Crenuchus spilurus | reverse complement strand
CTCTCTGTCTGTCTCTCTCTGTCTGTCTCTGTCTGTCTGTCTGTCTCTCTCTCTCTCTCTCTGTCTGTCTCTGTCTGTCTGTCTCTCTCTCTCTCTGTCTGTCTCTCTCTCTGTCTGTCTCTCTCTCTGTCTGTCTCTTTCTCTCTCTCTGTCTCTTTCTCTCTCTCTGTCTCTTTCTCTCTCTCTGTCTCTCTCTGTCTCTCTCTCTCTCTCTCTGTGTGTGTCAACTGAAGAGTTGAAGAGATCTAAAATTAGATATAAGTACATGTGACATACTGGTGTGACGTAGATAATGTCTCTCTCTCTCTCTCTCTCTCTCTCTCTCTCTCACTCTGACTCAGCATCATCATCACAGCTACAGAATGTAGGTCATGGCTCCAGGGGTCATGAGGAGAGAGATGGAGAGAGTGTAGAGAGAGGTGTGTGTGAGTGTGTGCACGTGTGAGAGAGATGAGACTCTACTGACAGGACAATGACTGTAGACAAGTTTTTATGACCCGCCCATAAATGTGTTCTTTCATAGTTACGGTTGCTAGACAAGATTTTTGAGGACATAATACACATCCACTGAAGCTGAGCAGGTCTGGGTCTCATCAGGACCTGGAATGGAGACGTTGTGTCTGCTGGCACTATTCCTGTGTTCTGTGTGGATCCTCATGTCTCAGTGCAGTGATGGACATTGGACGCCATGTTGATCATTACGAGCCTTTCTTTCTCTTTTATATTCCGTCTGCATCACTTTTATTTACAGTCTGGACACAAACATGACAGAAAATAGAAAACGAAATTTATCTATTAATATTTTATAACTGGATATTGTACATTTTAATAAAAAATGTAGTTTTTTAAAAATAGTTAATTGTTTATATAATATTAATATAAAATGTAGTGTTTTTGTTGAACAAAATAAATACATGCACACAAGTAAATTAAAATAAATTGGTAAAAATTGGTAAAATAAATATTAGTGTAGGACTTTCATCATTAAAAAATGTTATTAATAATAATAATAATAATAATAATAATAATAATATTTTAATAATAATAATATTTTAATAATAATTTAATAATAATAATATTGTAATAATAATAATATTGTAATAATAATAATAATAATAATATTTTAATAATAATAATATTGTAATAATAATTAAAATAATAACTAATATTATTAAAATATTATTATTAATACATAAGCATAAAAACTGTTGACATAATAATTTGTTTTAAACAGGAATATATATATAATTTAGTTGTTTGTTTGTTTAATGCACTATTCTGCCTCTGTGTGATGTTGATAAATCATGACTTCTGCTGGAAAAGTCTGGTACTGCATCTTTACTGTACTGTCTGTATTCCATTTTGGACTTCTGGCAGATGTCTAGTGAGTCAGCACACACCTCGCTTTCAGCTCAGAGACACGGTGGACAGAGATGAGTGTTGCTGTAGGTGATGGACCTTTTATAAGCTGATATTGTGTATAAAGTGTACACGGTTCTGGATGCTGGTGTGTTTTACAGTATGTGCAGTGATGACAGGTGTGCTGATGACAGGAAGGATGGCTAATTACTGCTCTCTCTCTCTGTCTCTCTCGCTCTCTCTCTCTACTATAAGCCAAATCAATACATCAGCACAAATCTGCCTGATTTATCCCCCAGAAGAGCAGCTCTGGTGGTCGGCTACATCCAGACGGCTCAGCTGGGCTTCTCACAGAGCACTAATCTGCCGGCCAATCACAACCTCAGCATAGCAGCTGATAGACAAACTTCACCTTTTCATAGAAAATTCTCTGAAAACTCTACTTGAGCACATAAACACAGCTGCTTACTACACACTACTGCTCCAACTGGTCTCACCACCCAGTACACCGAACACTTCCCATGACATCATATCATTTTATTTCAGGAAAAGGTCTTTTTTAATGGACTTTATATTAGTTTATGGACTAATATCTCCTATTCTAGTGATTAATAGTGTTTATTGAGGTTGTTTATGGACTAATATCTCCTATTCTAGTGATTAATAGTGTTTATTGAGGCTATTTATGGACTAATAACTGTGGATGTTATCATTTTCTACAAACAGAACTGAAAAGAGTGAGCAGTCGTGTACCTGTGGTTTATGTACTTGATAAACAAAGCCTCTTTATTGTTCACCAGTTCTTAAATCTACCTTTTTAATTGCAGTGCAGGACCCCCTCCCTCACATAAGCGGTGGATTTAATCGATTAAATGGACTTAATCCTTAAGTACACTGCAGACTAAGCAGACTCCACAGAGGCTGAAGATCTTTCTTTTGTTTCCTGCAGACTCTCGGGGGACTTGTTCTTCTCTTCTAAAAGGACCTTAAAGAAGTCATGATCAGCATAACTCTGCCCGGCCCGATTCCAGATGTTCTTTTTCACGCTGCGTAGTGCACTACGTCTTGAAAATGCACAAAAATATAAAATCTAAACTTAAATACATGCATAACAGAGCACTGTAGTGAGATAGCTGTGATATTTAGGAGAGGGGGCCTCTCACCCAGGCCTGGAGCTCCTATCTCGAGCTCTGTCTGGGGCTGATTAAAGGTGAAGCTCCAGGAGCAACTTACAAAGACAAAAGGAGACAGCTGAGCGATGGAGTGAGAAGTGGTGAGAGAGAGAAAAAGAAATTGACACAGTCAAAGAAATGGAGAGAGAAGGAGAGAAGTGATGACAAAGATGAGGAGAGACAGCAGAGATGGGGAGAAATAGTGATGAGGAGACATGGTACGAAAAACAGACATCAAGAAAGAAAAAAAGCAGAGAATGAGAGATAAAGGGAGAAAAAGAAATTTGGGGGGTTGGGAAAAAGTTTGTAAAATGGAAACAAGTCTTATATTTACTTTCACTTTTATTTCATTACAGACCGTTTGAACCAATCATATGTCAGGTTTTAATTCGTCAACTTGATTTTATTTGTTAACTCTCTTGACGTTCCCACTGAAATTCCGCAAAAAAAAAAAATGTATATAATAACTCCAAGATTTTATCCTAGAAACAAAACTAAACATACCCCCAAAACCTTAAAGGGTCTACTTTTCAAATATGTATAGCTTAAATCTAAATATATTTTTAGATTCTTGTGAGAGGAGCTTAAATGACAAGATGCACATTTTTCACCACAAGTCAGAGTGCAGCGCTTTTTTTCCGCCCATTCATGCAATCTGCCATGGAGGTTTAGCAGCCGATAAATGTCTGAAAAACGATTTCTCACCTGATTATTCACACATATCTCATGAAGATCCAGTGTAGGAACAAGTGACTGAGGAAAACAGAGTGTCGCCTCACATTACTTAAGCTTTAGAAATAAAACCACATACAATGTCTAAAACCTGTAATGAGCAGTATGTAGCCAACACCTCTGTTTATTCAGTTCTGAGCTCAAAAGTCTTGACTAGAAATGTTTAGAGTGTTTTCACATATCAGCACATCTGAAAACAGGTTTTTGAGCAGATTTAGTCAGAATATAGATTTATGACAGTCTTACTGTTCTGACTCTGTTGTTGCTGAGTTTGTGCTGAACTAAAGCCTGTGTAACACTTTGGAGAAAAAATAATTTTAGATGTGTGTAATTTGTAAAAACGTCAAGACATGTCTGCAATACCCACCAACTCCAGGAGGTTTTAATATACTGTACATCAGTTTGTGCATTTCGGGCCTGAAACACATTAAAAACAAATAGGCTTGGGGGGTAATTTAGGGCTAGTAATGAGGTATACAAACTAAGTAATGATGAGATGTCAACAGGTCAGTGTAATCATGCAGAGGTGGGCAGAAGATCTTCAGGAAATGCAGGAGTTTATTTTTTCCTCTAAGAAAGATGAGCACGAGATGAGAATGGATGTTTATGTCAAATATGAAATATTTTGGGTTCATACTGGCACGAAAGTGTGAAAGTAAATATAAAATATTACTTTTAATTTGGATTTTTCATCCTGTCCCAACCTTTTTTTTATGTGTAATCAGGGGCGTAGCACCAAATTCTGGGCCCTGTGCACAAGCAGTTAAATATTATTAATTTTTTTTTTTTTAATATATTTAAAGGAAAATAAAATTCCAGACTCCTCAAGTGCTCTCTCCACACTTGGGGGCACCTGGTAACTCCATGCCACTCCCCCCCCCCCACTACGACGCCCCTGTGTGTAATAAACATTACTGTGATCTCAGTAAGTCACATTTTCTGACCAAATTAAAATCGTGTTCCCACTGTTGACCACCAGGGTGCAGCAGACGCAAGCTGTCAGTGTTCAGATGACTTCTAGTTGCTGTGGAGACGAAACATAAAAGTGATACAGTTTTATTAAAGAGTTGAATCACACACACACACACACACACACTCATACATATACAGTACTGCTTGAAAGTTTGTGAACCCTTTAGAATGTTCTATATTTCTGCATAAATATGACCTAAAACATCATCAGATGTTCACACAAGTCCTAAAAGTAGACAAAGAGAACCCAGTTAAACAAATGAGACACAAATATTAGACTTGTTCATTTATTTATTAAGGAAAATGATCCAATATAACATATTTGTGAGAGGCAAAAGTATGTGAACCTCTAGGATTAGCAGTTAATTTCCATCCTGTGTTCAGTGTGTTGTGTTAAAGCAAACGTCTGGAGACACTCTGTGGAGAACACTTTGACTTCAAGGCTTAGACTGTATGTGAGAACTGGACACAAGCACGGAAGTAGAGAAGTGAGCCCTCTCTGGAGCCCTCTAGTGGCTGGTTGCAGTACAAGTTTAAACACCGCCCACAGCCGTTTTACTGAATGGGAGCTACAGTAAACTTTTTAATTAGTTTCCTCATTCAGAATTCAAATATTAAAAGTCTTGAACCTGACTCGGACTCGGCGTGTCCTGATCTTGATTAAGAATTAATGTGTTATGGTCTTGACTTGGATTTGAATACTATAACTCTTAACTTGGACTCGGTGTGTCTTGGTCTTTATTCGCACTGAATACTAAAAATTCAACTTGATGTTGAACTAAAAACGACTTGATGTATCCTGGTCTTGGTCTTGACTCAGACAAAACGTGTCTTGGTCTTGACTTGGACTCTGCTCTACCAGTCTCGACTACAATGCTAGTAGTTAGTGGTGAGTCTGAAGGCTACTCTGTTCGTGTTCTTCTCGTTTCCACACAGCTGTAGTCCATCACCTTATGTCACCATCCACAGACTATAGAAAAATCCTCTGTTAATTGTGTGAAGATGCCTTAAGTATCTCCATGTTGGTCCTTATATCTGTGTACTGAAAGCAGACTTTCCATCCTCTCAGTTTTCACAGTTCTTCATTGGCATGGAACAAGAGGAATGTAGTGAGCTGTTGGTTCTGTGGAGGAAATTAGTTATTATTCATGTAAAAAATAAGTCTGAAAGATTTAAAGCATCTTTCCACCCCAATGCTCTCCCCTGACGTCCTCAGAGATGTTAAAGTTTTAACTGTGACGAGTTTTTCTGCACTGGTAGCATTTAAATTGTCAGCAGTAATGATGATGGCCCAGTTTAGAGCTCGTCCAGATGGACATCTCTGCTGTGGCGGCTTTCTAAAAAGCTCTGGATTATTTATTTATATAATAATTGCTTGTTGTGGTCTCTAATTGGAACCTCGTATGCCGTGATTGGGGACTTTGAGTGATGTCTTCATAATTCGGTAAAAGCATAAATTGATTCTTAATTGGAGTGAAGCATTTTTGGTAGCCATTTCCTCAGCATATGATGTACCTAAGAAATGGCAGTTAAGAGGGACATCGAAGGTCAGGTTGAGTTCTGAAAGACCTAGAATGTCCTGGGTTCACCTGGGCTGCATGCAACACCGGCACAAATATGATCTTCATAGAAAACCTTCCCGGCGTCCTCACCGCAAAGTTCCACGTCATAAGTTTGCAACAGTCCTGGTGTATTTTGGCCAGGTGAAGTTAAAACAGAATGGTATGAGCAGAGGTATATTTGGAAAAAGAAAAAATTACCTTTCAAACTGTTAAGCATGGTGGTGGATCCGTAATGCTTTGAGCTTGTGTTGGAGGCAATGGTTTTAGGAATTGTGCATTGTAAACTTCCAACAATATTAGTTTTGTATACTTGTAAAGGGTTAGCATAGATTAGATGCATGTCATGTATCACAATCAAGCTAGCATTAATGCTAAATCATCATTTGGAAACAATACAAGCCAGCTCATTTTAAACTAGCAAACCAGCCAGCATACCCATTTGGGGTCCTAAGGGCAGTCCAAGTGGGTACATGAGTTTTCTACAAGGGTTAATATTGACCCCACGTATGGATGCCCTTGAGGGTTAGGGCTGGGTCCTGCTAACCCATGTGGGACCCAAAAAAGTGTGTTGACTTCCACATAAACACTTATGTATCTGAGAATAGAAACAAAACTAAACATACCCTGGAAACCTTAAAGCGTCTACTTTTCAAACAAATATATAGCTTGAATCAAAAGATATGTTTTGATTCTTGCGAGAGGAGCTTAAATAAGCAGAGACACATCTGTGAGAGAGACTGGGTCATTTTCCCGCCAAAAATAACGCACTCAGTCATTCATATGACAATGACATTGTAATTCTGATCATTCCATTGGTGGGTTCCAGCAGCCAAGGATCTGTGGAATGTTGACACACAAAAGCCTCTCACCCAGGTGATCCTGAACATTAGACCTGTCCTGAGTGTCTCATAAATATTCAGTGTAGGGTTAGTGGCTGAAAACAGAGTGTCACCTCACATTAGTTAAGCTTTAGAAATAAAACCACATACAATGTCTAAACACTGTAATGAGCAGTGTGTAGCCAACACCTCTGTTTATTCAGTTCTGAGCTCAAAAGTCTTGACTAGAAATGTTTAGTGTTTTTACACAATATATCAGCACACCTGAAAACAGGTTTTTGTAAAGTCTAAGTTTAGAGCAGGTTTAATTAGAATATAGATTTATGACACTCTTACTGTTCTGACTCTGTTGTTGCTGAGTTTGTGCTGAACTAAAGCTTGTGTAACATTTTATGGAAAATAATTTTAGATGTGTGTAATTTGTAAAAAAGTCAGGCCATGTCAGACTACATCAGAGTGTCTGAAACACCCTCAGACTCCAGAGGGTTCAGATCTGGATGATTTTAACAGAAACTTGATTCAGGTGACACTTGAGTTTGAGCATTTGTTCTCAAATTCTCGCACCAGTTCTAAAATTTGATGTCTTGACTGCTGGGCTGAGTGTAAGATTGCGTGATTATTACCTCTGAGTGAAACATGTCTATGAGAATGGTAAGTTAATTAAAATAATGGTTAAATGGGCCAGAATGCTGAAGAAGGTCAAGTCTTAACGAGTTTCTTTTTGATGAATCGAGTCACTGTGAGAGACGCGGACTTGTTCAGAGAAAGGCCGGCTGGGTTCAGCGAGTTCACAGACGGACAGAGTGCTGACTGAAGGTCTGAGCGGTAGCGGACGAGGGCTGGAGGCGGATCGGAGGACCTCCGGTCTGGTTCTCGGAGCTGATTTGCACACGCAGACCCTGAAATTGTGGATTATTTATTGATGTGTTTATTTATTTATTTATTTAGCTTTGCCTCCATCATCTCGTTAAAGGTCTCTCAGGTTTGTTTACTAGCGATCCCGACTCCCTGTGTTTCCATGGCAACAGCATCCTCAGTGCTTTTCAATTGCAGAGGACCGTTTGTTCATCCACGACGTCTGAAAAGATGTCTTACTTAGTACACAGATCACTGTAGGTGGGGGGTGTGTGTGGAGAGACTTTGACTATAATATATGCACATTCATTGAGCCCTGCAAACTGTAGCTGTGTCGTATCTATTTTTGGCCACTTTAGTGGGATTTTTGGACCCGTTCTATTTAGCTTTAAAGCTGAGACACTTCACTTAGATCTGTATGATATGGACAGTACACTCGTATCACAGTTATATACCTACGTTATATTTGTCTATTATCTGTATGATTGTAAAACATTGACCTGCTGATATTTGGCTTCAATCCTGAGTAACAAACAAATAGAACTGAGCACCTCTGCTGAAGGAGATGAACCTACATAAAGTCGCGTTGGTGCTGTGCAGCCTGATATAATTTTTTTAATGTTCAGCAGCAAATTGTTAGCGTAGTTATTATATTACAGTCCATAAAACTCATTTTCTGACCATTTGAAGAGTTCTTTTACAAAAGCCATCAACATTTATCAGATTTATTTCATGTAGTTTGCATATAAAAACCCTCAGATTTGGGCATCAGACAGAAAATCTGAAGAAATTTGTAAATAGTTGTGTAAGAGCTTCATCTCATCTCCAGTTTTATCGTCATACACAGCCTCTGTTAACATTTTAATCTTTAAAATAGCAAACTGAGCATGTCTGTGTTTTTATAGGCCAGACAAATTTATTTATGGAGAAACTTTCTTGCACCACCATGAAAGTGCTTCACAGAATTAAAAAAAGAAAAATAAGAAAAATAATAGAATATAGATTTATAGATTTTAGTAAAAATTACTTAAAATGTTTTCTGAATGTTAATTTCTTCTTAAATTCTAAAATAATTGTCATATAAGGGATGTTGTGCTGAACAAAAACAAATATTGGCATAAACAACATTGTTAATGTGCTTATATAAAGGAATAATAATTATATTATTTCACAATATTGTATAATAATAATAATAATAATTATTTATTATTATTATTATTTTTATTTATTTATTTTATTATTCATATTTTTATTATTAATAATAAATTGAATTGCTTTAAAATTAAATTGCAGAATGTCAGCTTAGCAATAAAATATTAAGAATTATTTAATTAAAAATAAAAAAACAAAAATATAACTGATGAATAAAATCATATAAATCATAAAAAAATGACAAAAGTTAAATTACAGACAAAAGTACTAAAAATGCCCAAAATAGCCCACTAATCCCAATGCGTGGGTTTCTGTGATGTCACAAAAACAGGGAATTCTAAATCGACTGTTTCTGCAGTTTAGTTTCAATAAGGACTGTATGACTGGGTAGTGAACAGTTTATTTTGAAACTTGAACAGTGTATATGTTCTACATTAAACCCTTTTTATTAAAAACAATCTTTAGTTTTTATGATTTGAGCCCTTTAATGACTCACGTCTTTATAAAGTGTTCACTATAGAAGTGAACTCTACATCACTAGTCTGTCTTTAATTAAGCCATTGTTTTCACTCCTGTCTGTTGTTAGCGAAGCTCCTTTGTGTATAATCATGCCGACTGGTCTTGCCCGCTGGCCTGGCATTGGAGTGGGCACCCGGGGGACTCACATTAACACATAAACACCATTTGGCTGTCGGCATCTCTTTGCTATAGTGCTGGGTAAGCGGTCTGTGTCTCACTAACAGATGGTCTAGCTGAGGGTGGGAAATTCTTCACATGGCCTGGCTGTGATGGTGCAGCTTCCACACACACTCAGACAAACACACACACACTGTAAAAGCCAGTAAGGTATCCCCGTGAGTGTGCTGGAACGTGTACTGCTGCGTGCTAAAAGCTTGTATCAGTCGACTACCGTTCAAGTTGCATCTGAATCCAAAAGCTACAGGACTAACGGCTAATGAGTCAAACTAGCCTAGTCAAACTAACAGCAGCTTTTTAACATTCCCAGAATGTTCTAAGAGGTCTAGTTTCCTTAATGTTCCAGGAATGTTCCAGATGTCCAGTTTCCTAAACATTCCAGGAACTTCCAAAATATCCTGTTTCCAAAACATCCCCAGAATGTTCCGTTTCCTAAACGTCCAAAATGTCTAGTTTCCTAAATGTCTCCAGGACATCCAAAATATCCATATTCTTAAACGTTCCGAGAATGTTCCAAAATTTCCAATTTCCTAAACGTACCAGGAACGTCCAAAATGTCAATTTTTCTAAACATTCCCAGAATGTTCCAAGAGGTCTAGTTTCCTTAATGTTCCAGGAATGTTCCATATGTCCAGTTTCCTAAACATCCCCAGAATGTTGTTTCCTAAACGTCCAAAATGTCTATTCCTAATCGTTCCAGGAACGTCCAAAATGTCAATTTTCTTAAACGTTCCGAGAATGTTCCAAACTATCTAATTTCCTAAATGTCCCCAGAATGTTCCAAAATGTCTATTCCTAATCGTTCCAGGAATGTCCAAAATGGCTAGTTTCCTAAATGTCCCCAGAACGTCCAAAATGTCAATTTTCTTAAACGTTCCGAGAATGTTACAAACGATCTAATTTCCTAAATGTCCCCAGAATGTTCCAAAATGTCCAGTTTCCTTATTGATTTAGGAAGATTTAACATGTTCTATGAATGTTACTGTTTGCTTCTAACATTTAGTGAACTTTGACATAACATTGTAGATACGTTGGTTAGGGGAGTGTGTTTCATTGAGCAGGGTAGAAGCTCTGCACTGTAGCTCTTGGTGTTTGATGTTTACTGCTAATGATGTAAACTGACTGTATAAAAGTGGTAAAAATAGTAACATATGAAAACCAGCTGATTTGAAGCCTGTCAGACCAAATAAATAAAGACCAGCTTCCTAAAGCATCTTCACACTGTGCTGAACATCAGAAGAGCGGATTTAAAGCTGAATTTGTCAAATTTGTTACTCGTTTTTTGACGAGTCCTCTCTGTTTCCTCAGGAAATAAGCTGAATAAGGACCTAAAGCACTACCTGAGCCAGAGGTTCCAGAAGTCTTCTGATGACCACAAGCTCCAGCAGACCATACGGGATAACCTCTACCGCCATGCTGTGCCTTGTGAGTGACTCAGGCTTTTATCTCTTCCTCTTTCTCTCCTCCTTTTCTCTCTCTGTCCAAACGGAGGCCTCATGTGATGATCATCTAACAGGACAGTGTTGTGGCTTTTGTGTAGAGATGAACAGAATTGTGGGAAAAGTCTCAGTGTGATGTTTATTATTTGCTTTAGTGCTTTAATGATGAATGTTGTCTGTTTACAGTGCATGACTGAGTTATGAGGTAACGCTCAGGTCAGACTCGGGATATAATGTACTGAGGTCACAGAACAGTGTTTTAGTGTTGTTTTGTCTCATTTTTGTCTCATCACTTCTCTGGTCACTGATTCTTCCTTTTTCCCCTCTTCTTGTCTTATATATCATTCCTTTGTTCTCATTTTGTCTCTCCTCGTCTTGTCTCATTTTTGTCTCTCCTCGTCTTGTCTCATTTTTGTCTCTCCTCGTCTCGTCTCATTTTTGTCTCTCCTCGTCTCGTCTCATTTTTGTCTCTCCTCGTCTCGTCTCATTTTTGTCTCTTATTTTGTAGCCATCTTTTCATTTACTCTCACTTCCTCTCATTGTGTCTCATCTCTCTTATTTTGACTTTCCTCATTTGTTCTCATTTCGTTTCAATTCTTTGCTTCTTATTTGGACTCATTTTCTGTTCTCTTTTTTTCTTTATTTAAAGCATCTTTACTGACAGAATTGATTGCTGATGCTGTCATTGGTGGCAGGTTGTTTTGTAATGAATCTAGCTGACGTTGTATTGACTTCACTCAGTCAGACTTTTACATTTTACTGTTTAAAAGATTTTTTTCTTCAGTGTAGTGAACCTTTAATATACACTACTGGACCTGGAAGAGCACATTTGTGACCCCGCCTGGGCAATTTACTGAGATATCATGTAAATATCATGTCACTCACATTAGCGACAAAATTTAGCCACTCGGTATTATTGCTGTAAATGAAATAAGTCTCAGATATCTATTCGAGTACATATTTTGATAAAAAACAAAACTTAAATTCACAAAAAAGTTGTTTTGATAAAAACTAATTTTGAAAAAAAAAAGCCTTTGGCCTGGTTTTCCCTGCCGGGGTCACATTTATGCTTATTGTTTGGACAATGTGTCTTTATTGTGACCCCAAACCTCCCATCACCCCTCAACCCACATTAAGTCAGTAGCCAGACCACCTGCACAACATAAGATGTAAATTCACTGAAGCTAAGCAGGTCTGGATCTGGTTAGTACTGGGATGGGAGACCTTGTGTGCTGGAAGTGATCAACAGAAGGTGCTATTCCTAGACCCCAGTTTCTCAGTGCAGTGACTGTATCACTGTCTGAGGAGGCTTCAGTCATGTTATTTGGAGAGATTCAAGGGTCTGTCGCTGTGGAGGGATCACTGCTTATCTGGCAACCTTCCTCTCCTGCCAGTGTGTGGTGTGGCCTTAACTTAATCAATAATTCCTGATTGCTTCATATGGATCAATAACCCTACTGATTAAAGCCAGTCTAATTATCACAGGAGTACAGCTGTGTCTGACTGTTTAAATCAGTTATGTGATCTGTAATCAAACACAAGTGTTTTACCAGTTTTTCTTCTCATTCTGTCTCGCCTCTTCTCATTCTATCTCACCTCTTCTCTTTTTAGTCTGTTTTTCATCATCTCATTCTGTCTCACCTCTTCTCTTATTTTATTTCATCTTCTCATTCTGTCTCACCTCTTCTCATTGTGTTTTACTTTTTCTCATTCTGTCTCACCTCTTCTCATTGTGTTTTACTTTTTCTCATTCTGTCTCACCTCTTCTCCTCTTATTCTGTTTTATTCTTATTCTGTGTCACCTCTTCTCATTCTCCCACCTCTTTTTAGTCTGTTTTTCATCATCTCATTCTATCTCACCTCTTCTCTTCTCATTCTGTTTGTTCTCATTCTGTCTCACCTCTTCTCTTATTTTGTTTTTCGTCTTCTCATTCTGTCTCACCTCTTCTCCTCTTATTCTGTTTTATTCTTATTCTGTGTCACCTCTTCTCATTCTCCCACCTCCTTCTTGTTAGTCTGTTTTTCATCATCTCATTCTATCTCACCTCTTCTCATTCTGTTTGTTCTTCTCATTCTGTCTCACCTCTTCTCTTTTTAGTCTGTTTTTCATCATCTCATTCTGTCTCACCTCTTCTCCTCTTATTCTGTTTTATTCTCATTCTGTCTCACCTCTTCTCTTTTTAGTCTGTTTTTCATCTTCTCATTCTGTCTCACCTCTTCTCTTTTTAGTCTGTTTTTCATCTTCTCATTCTCTCACCTCTTCTCTTGTTTTACTTCTTCTCATTCTCTCACCTCTTCTCAATCTGTTTCTTCTCATTTTGCCTGTCCTTCACATCTCATTTTCTCTCCTCATTTTGTCACCTTTTCTCATTTTCTCTCCTCATCTGCTCTTCTCATTTTTTCTCACCTCAAATTTTCTCTCCTCTTTTCATTTTTTCTCTTTTTCTTCTGATTTGTCTCTCATTTTGTTTCCAATTTTCTCACTTTCTCTCATCTTCTGATTTTTTTTCTCTTCTGTTTTCTCATTTGATCTTCATCTTTATTTACTTTTCACCTTTTTTCTTCTCTTTCCCTTTTGTCTTGTTTTACCTTTGTCTTGTTGTCTCGTTTTCTCATTTTTGTCTCTTCCTTTATTTTCTTTTGTATTTCTCTTCTCATCTCATCTCTCCCTTTCACATTCTCTGTCTCTTGTTCACTGTATTACTGTAGTAATGTGATTATATGAGCTCTGCGGTTATGATGTACAGGTGTGCCCACACTTTTGACTGGTACTGTGGTTGATGGACATATGTAACAGTAGGTAAACCAGCTGTGTTGGGCTGGTTTGTAGCTCCTACAGAACATCTGTCTCAGCTGATTAATGACGTTCTGTCAGTGTTTCTCTCTGAGAGTGACGGATCTCTATACAAGCCAATTAATTTGAGTTTCTCTGATGGCTCGCAGAGAACAATTGTCTCCTCACCAAACAAGACCTAAATCCATTTAGCCAAGTCTTCACGAGGATGGAAGAATCCAGATTAACTGCTGGAGTGAACTAGCAGGTCCTGAGATGTTTATTTCCCATCATGCTCTCTGATTATCTACGTCAGCTGATTTGTAGTTTTGTTAAGATGGTTAATTAGTGAGAAACGATGATGTTTCAATGAGAAAATATTATTATTATTATTAGCATCAAAAGACTGGCAGCCTCACACCAGCACCTCAAACCAACCTACTCATGTTTACCAACTACAGTGGAACCCCGGTTATCGTTTGCCCTGGTTATCATTCAATTCTGGGAAATTTTGTCCCAGTTATCGGTCATCTGCCCGGTTTTCGTTGGCATGCCCACATGACTCTCTGCTAATTCCATGAAAACAAAGAATCCATCCACACGTTCTGCCTTTGTTTGTTGTTTCTCGTTGATAACAGTCAGAACAAACTAAAACAAATAACACTAAAGCGACGGCGCGCAGTGTTACCGCCTGAAAACAGGTGTGAAAACAAATAGCGGCTGAGAACAGGTGTGCAAAACAAAGGCTGCAGGCTGGACCACACCAGCACTCTCTAAAACAGAGCGTAAACCTGTAAGAGTGATGTTAAATGATGTATTTCCAATACAAACTAATTCTGTGTGTTCATCAGCTCTAGAGGTGTGTGTGTGTGTCTTGGTTAGCTGTAGTTGAGGTGTGAGTGTGTGTGTTGGTCAGCTCTAGATGAGGCGTGTGTGTGTGTGTGTGTGTGTGTGTGTGTGTGTAAGGGTGCAGCTGCTGCTTTGTTTTCTGATGGCCTGAGCAGTGGATTGGCTTGCCAGGTGGTCTGTGTGTGTGTGTGTGTGTGTGTGTGTGTGTGTGTGTGTGAGCGGTAGGGGGGGTCATTAGGTCAGGGGTGACAATGAGGATGTGTGACCCTAGAACAGAGCAGCTTTCACTGCTGTGAGAAATGTTGAGAAGGAGAAACTTACTTTCCTTTGAATGGAAGTCAATGGAACCGAACGTCTCTTGGCTGTTTTGGGCCGTTTCTTTTGTTCCTGTCGTCATCACATTTACACACAATGTGAAGAGCAACAGGTCTGTTTAATTTATGTTGAAATCTGCCAAATTTGACACAACCAGTTTTTGTTCTTACAGTAGAGATGGACAGACAGATGTCTCACTGCTGTGAGAGAGTCAGTGGTGCTGATGCTGAGCGATTCAAGTCTTTATTACAGACTGTGGCCCAAAGAACAAATGATGTCACGGAGAGTATCTGCTTTAAGGTTTATTAGTGAGAGTAAAAGTGTTTTTGTAGACAGTCTCACTTTGTGTAGGCGTTTTCTAATCAGAGCTTAATGCCAACGAGGTCCACAGCTGTGAGGGAGGTGCTGCGCTGCCTCTTTAACAGCAGGTGTGTGTTTCGGAGAGGAAGAACAGAACGAGCAGGGAGCCATTAAAGCTCTTCTGATTCTCTCTTTCATTCTGTCTCACTCCTCTGTCTCTCTCTCATTCCTGTGTCACTGGTCGAGACTCATCTCTCTCGTCATGGGACGTCAGATCATCTGTTTTTCTTTCTTCATGTCATTCTCTCATCCTCCACTTCTCCTGCCCTTCTACTCAGGTGCTCCTCGTCCAGTTCATAGCCAGTCAGCAAAAATCACTCTGCTCAACTTTGGCCCAATACGATATGACTGGTTGGGGCAAAACTGGACCCAGCGCTACGTCATCATCCCCGTGGCCCGAATACTCATCTGTGTATATATGATCATAATTTTCTTACATCACATTTATATGTAAACATATGTCTGTTAACAAAATTGCAGCTATTGTTGAAAAGTATTTGGGCCGAGTCTATAAAAACACATCTGGACCATGTCGGCATACCTGCCAATCAATCTGAACCCCATTTATAGGCACATCAGTCGCTCAGTGTAAGATGACTCTCGGCCCAAGCCTCTTTCACCAACACGACCTTTTACCCACTTACATCTGGCTAATGATGCCATCGATTCTCCAAACTCGGCCCAAGTCTCACTGTGTCCTGTCCCCTGAGCATGTAGGAGCAACATAATAATAATAATACAAAGTAATACTATCTCTGTAGACCAGTTGTGTCTGTACTTCTTATAGAATGTTGATGAAAGGTCAGTAAAGCAAAGTTTGGGGTTTTTATTATAAATGAGACATTTTCACGATTCCACATATGATTCGTTAGATTCGGCGCATTTGTTTTTGATGCGTTGGTGCATTTTTTCACCCCTCATGTATCTCTGTTGTCCATCCTGGTGAATGGCAGCCCTTCTGCTCCCTGCACTCAATTAGGCAGTCATATTAGCATCCCAACACGATAGTGCAACCTTAACCTCGGACCAACCTCCCTCTGGCCACCTCCTCCCTCCCTTCTCTCTCTCTCTCTCTCTCTCTCTCTCTCTCTCTCCTCTCTCTCTCTCTCTCTCTCGTCTGGTGTTAGCTGCTCAGATTGCTGCTGCTGCAGCAGACAGCCAGACCGGATTAGCTCTGTTTTTAAGAGACGAGATCTCCAGGCTCTCCATCTTTCTCCACCAATACAGGCAAGTCTGGCTCTTGTAAAGCTTGTTTTTCATTTTCTGCTGCCTTCCCTTCTGCCGGTATCTTTGTCTTTATCTGAGACGTTGAGCCCCTTAGATGCAGCGAATGGACTGGGTGGACGGTGGGGGTGACCGTATTGGGGGTGTATATAGGCTAAAAGGCTGGACGGCATGTGTGGGGGATGGTTTCGGGTGCTTGGGGGTTGGGTTGAGGGGATAGCGAGGACACAGACAGACTGAGTCAGTCTCATGCATTCGTTCACATCTAACACTGCGAGACAGATGGTCTCTGTGTGTTGTCAATTTTTTCGCCAATCGAATTCGTCCCGAGGCTGTTGTGTAAGTTCCCATCAGGGCCATGGACCTTTTTTCTTCCTGTGAGGGTGTGTGTAAGCACGCCAGAGTGTTTGTGATGGAATGGCGACGAACGCTGGGTGTATGAAGCCGCGATCAGCTCCAGATGTCACCTGAACAATAGCAACCCAACAAATCAAACCCACTGCAGAATGACACCAGACAGCTCAGGCGGTGTGCATTTGTCATTTTGTGCATGACCCGGCTCGTTTAGCCCGGCTGTCTGCTCATTTCCATGCTAGAAAAGCCTACAGCAACAGTGGTACTGAGGTATCTCAGTGTAGATACCATGTAAGTACAGTGTAGTCTGAATTTTCAGCCATGCGAGCATGTATCTGCATTTTATATCTGAAATAAGCTTTATTTGCAGACTTTTTCTATAAACACTGCTGCCAATTAAGCTACATCAGTGTTCAATGAGCTAATAATAGCTAATAACTCACTAAAACGTTGGTGACATTTAGCCAGACTGAGATAATTAGCTGTTAGCCAGTCTGCGGCGCTTTTATTTTGATAGAGCACAAAAACCCATTATTGATTAGCTTAGCTTGATTAGCATACCATTCAGCTAGCCTCACCATTAGCATGTATGCTAATCTCATGCGCTCTGTCTGCTGTCTCCTGCCGTGCAATCACTTCACAAGCTGGTGTGATGAGGTCTGAAGAACTCCCTGGTCGCTAGTCGTCGCAGATTAGTAAGCTGATCAACAGCTTGATAGCACCACCGCCCCAGTCGCTAGCTGTTTCCTAGAACCGTATGTTCCAGCAGAATTCTTGCCAGTTTAGCTGCATGGAAATATAGCTCATCAGTATGTGTCCAGCATTTGTGGTTAATGAAATAAACGAGAGAAGACAGGATAGAAACGTAGACATGAGTCTAGACTGAGACAATCTGGCATCTAGCAGGTCTGCATTTTTACATACACTCGTCTGTCCTAAGAGTCATTTCAAAATGATACCTGTAAAGCCAAAGATGATGATAACCCAGCCAACACAGTTATGTTCTCAGAACATTCCCCTGATCGTCTTTGGTTCTGGGAACGTTACATTAAAATTTGTCCAGTTTTCATAACATTCCCAGAACATCACCTCAACCTTATTTTATGACAGTGTAACGTTCTATGAATGTTGTATTGGAATGTTCTGAGAACATTCACAGAACGTTCCATTACATTAGAATATTCCCTCAACATGAATTTGTCCAGTCT
>BRDA01001152.1:49503-60111 GCA_036984385.1 Crenuchus spilurus | reverse complement strand
TTCTGAATAAAATATTGGATGTTGGCACCTCCACATCATTGCATTCAGTTTTTATTCACAATTTGTTTAGTGTCCCAACTTTTTTGGAATCCGGTGTGTATAAGGCATTAATAAATAAAACGGTTTATGTTGTGCAACTTTCAAGAACAACTGCTTAGCTAACTATCATGTTATTATTTTCCTCTTCTTAACTCCTCAGCTGTCTTTTTACAGGTTAAATAATAAATAAATAATAAACTAACCACACATTTGACAGTAATAGTCATAATGAACAGAAACCGTTATGTTAGTAAAGTACATTAACATTAATCTCACTGATTTGGGCTACGATAACTCCATCTTGTCTCGAGTCCTCTGCTCCAATTCGGGTGTCTTTGTAGGAGATGCTGGAGCGTTGAAGATGTGCTGTTGAGGTACACAAGGGCCATGTTGCATTGAATGCACGTCACAGTGTTATTCTTGCTGTTCAGTCTGAAATGCTCCCACATTTTCTGTCTTTTTATTGTGTTTTTCTCACCTCTTCCATCTTCCCACTCCTCAACCATACAACTCTGACTCCTCCTTCTTCCTTTGTGTGGGTGATGTAAGCGCATTGTGCCACATTAAAAGTTGGAGTCTGTGCGAAATACCATGCTTTGAGCTACAATTATATAAACAATTACTCGTTTTTTGTAATCAAGTACCTAATTACTCAATAAATCGTCTCGTCCCTACGTAATAGTGTCCGAGAAAAATGGAAAAGTGATTAAATTTGTCACAGAACAACCAGTTTGCTTAATATTGTTGACATTTCTCAGCTCACCTTGATGTGTCACATGTGAACACAGCTGTAAAGGTATTGTGCTGGTATTAAATTGTGCCCGTTTTCTAGGATGCCCATGAGACAGATGTGCGTGCTCAGATTCGCCTGCAGTTCAGAGATGTAAATGGAGATGCTGTAGCTGTTCAGAGATCCATGCAGAGCACACAAAAGGGCAAAAAAGCAGAATTCAAAACCCTTGAAGGAGTCATCACCAGAATTAAGTGAGTTTTATGATACCTAACATGTCGCACACTACGGACAATACTGACACACGGCTGCTCAGGCCCTCATTAGGTTAAACAACTGCTGATTGATGGGCAGCCTGTCCTTCTTAAATATAAAGAAAATGATGCACTTACATTCAGGAATCAAGGACAGATCATGAGACTACTACAGATGTCTGTCAACTCAACTCAGTATTTCCTCTCAATGTTGGGAAATTTGGTGTCTAAAAAAAATGAGTACTGTATAAATATTTACTGATCCAGCCCTCGTGCTAGCCAAGGAGTCTGAGGTGAATTTGCATATATCTGTTTATTTCTGATAATGATCTGTGTTCATCGTAGGCATGGAGAAAAGGTTAGTCTGAGCTCAAAATGTGCAGAGATGGACCGTGAGATGATCTCGGCTCTGGGCGTTTCTAAAGCTGTTCTCAACCACGTCATCTTCTGCCACCAAGAGGAGTCCAACTGGCCACTGAGTGAAGGAAAAGCACTCAAACAGAAATTTGATGAGATTTTCTCAGCCACGAGGTGAGCATGCACTAGCACAGGGTTTTTGGTTGTAATTTTGGGTATTTTATGTGATTCTTGTCTTGATAACGTGTTGATCTGCGTATAAACGTACATGCATGCAATAACCTTAACTCTGGTTACTTACATTAGTTATTAATTATTTTTAATTATGCATCTGTCCAATAAATGATGATCTGATATGTATCTCGATTCATGCGGTACGATACGATTCAGAAACGATACATTTTAAATTGGACCGATTCCGTTCGATTCAGTACGATTTCGATACAATTGGGTTCAGTATAATCGGGTACGAAATAATACGAGTTACTTGTTTAAAATAGATAATTTTACATTGAGTCAACATAAGTTAATACTAAAAATGTGTTTTTGTTTTCAGATAGATTAATGAAATACTAGAGAACTTGTATAGCTGTATTTGACATGTGAATTCAGAAACTGTCGCATTGGGATGTGGTACCGGTCCTCCAATATTTTTTAACAAGTCCCCAAAGCCCTCATTCTCCACCACACAGTACGGTCTTAAGTCTTTGACAGTGAACCGGGTTATTGAAGCCGTTATTACTTTGGCTCTAGCTGAGTTGTGGTCGAGTTTTGGCTGAAGAAGTCCTGTTTTTCTGTGTTTGTCCTGCTGTGTCTTTGTGCTAGCGGTGCTAGCATCCTCATCACCACTTTCCTCATGTCGTCTCACCAAATGAGCGGTGAGGTTTGTTGTAATACCGGTGTACTTGAATGTGACTTTTATTCTTTGCAAGCAGCAACAGTTTTGTCAAGTTTTTCGTTCTTCGTGTAAAAACCGAACTTGACTGTGACGCAGGGTTGCCAGGTCCAACAGAAATATCCAGCTCAAAGTCAGTCTAAAACCCGCCCTTCAGAAGCTTAAACTAGCCCAAAATATGTCTGTCACACGTTTGAAGTAAATGACAAAACAACTGAGTGTATGACTTAGTATTTTGTTTATAAGGGATTTATTGTCAGTCCATCAAACCTTTTTCTTTTTCCCAGTCCTTGCAATACCGCCTCCCGTATTTCCCCATTTACCTGGCATATTAGCTAGTGACTGTTTTACTGTTTTCTCTTCACCTTCTCTCTTTCTCTCTCTCTCTCTCTCTCTCTCTCTCTCCCCTTTTCAGTCTATCTTTCCTTATATTATGTTCTCTTCGTTGTTATTTTTGTATTCAAACTTCCTTAGTGTCGACTTATGCACATTTGCCTGCCGTGTTAAAGTAATATCCTAGGCAACACCCACTTTTTTGTTGTTTTTTTGGCGGCCGCTGTAATTTTTAAAAGTAGTCCAAAAAACGCACCCCGCCACCCTTGAATTTTCACCCGCGACTGGATTTTCAAACAAGCCCAATTTGGCGTGAAAACCACAAACCTGGCAACTCTGCTGTGAGGAGACATGACTGTGACGAATATTGTGACAGTTAGAGAGAGAGAGAAAGAGAGAGAGAGAGAGAGAGAGCGCAGCAACAGTGCACATCAGCAACACCAAACCGATTGACAACTATTTAATCGGGCCACTGGCCAGTTTATGCTACAAATAGACCGATTCAGGGGTCCATGTACCGATGTATTCACATCGTTTAAGTCAAAACCAGACTTCTGATTGTTTCAGGTTGTTTTTTACACCCCTAGTGACAAGTTAGTAGTAAGATTTTAACTTAATTGGCAGAATAATTTATAACATTGTGACTATTGACTCTGTTCTGTGAATTAAATTCACCTGCGACTTTACCTGACACACGTTATTAATTATGTAAATGTATCTCCTTTACTGTCAAAATGGTTATTTGGCATAAACATTTGAGTGTCCACTGTTCTACTCTGTGATTTTTTTTGTTGTTGTTGTTTCAAAGGTTAACAGGCCACCCAAATTGTTTGGATTGTTTTCTCAAAGGTACATCAAGGTGCTGGAAACCCTGAGGCAGTTGAGATTGAAACAGTCCAACACTGTCAAGTCCTGTCAGACAGAACTTAAATATCTGAAGCAGAACAAGGAGAAAGCTCAGGAGATCAAGGAACTTCTTGCCACTAAAGAAGCCCAGCTGGCAGCGTCTAAAGAGAGTGTGCAGCGCATTGAAAGCCAGATTGACCCACTTGAGGTAAAATATTAAGTGTATAGATGAGGACGTGAAGTCCTTGTTCTTAAAGGAACGGTTCACAAAAAAATATATATATTTTCCAGTTTCCATCTCAGATGCACTCAGACATTTATGCACTATATCTACATCACACCCACTAGTCTGAGAGAGGGAGGCTTTGGGTGACTTTTGAGTTGTAAAGTATATTTGGACTTTGATGAGTTTGTCTGAGCACATCCACAGTCCTGGGAAACAGTTCTGGGACATAGAACGTCAAAATTAAACTTGTCACAAAATGTGTGAACATGTCCAAGTCAGCTAAATTATACACTCCCAAATCAGATCTCTCCTATTGTTTTACCTTTTTTTGTAATTGGCCAAGAATCAACTCTTTCCTTTAGATTCTGTTAGTCACATGGTTTCCATTGTGCATAAACTTGCTGGTTTATTAAAAACATTACAGTTTTATCATTATGGTACAAACCTACGTATGACACAAGTCTACTTTGGGCATAGACCTCATTCCTGACAGTCCAACCTACAATTTGTGATCTGTGCCTGTTAAATGGAAACCGTAACGTATGCAATCTAAAAAGTTACTCAATTCAACAATAAACATATACAATGATTTAGAAAACAAACAACCTTCTAACATGACAGAAGATGATCAAATGTGTTCATTTAATGCAATTTATACCATCAATTATATCCACTAAATAGAATTTATAATAAATTGTGTAAGTTACATGGAAGCCAGAAGAATTAATTCCCAGTACTGTGGATGTGCTCAGATGCTTTTAGGAATGTTTTTATCACATGTATGATCTTGGTTAGTTTCACTTTCACAGACCTGATACTAATGTCAGGTTTTTAATCTGCAGCCTGCTGTTTTACAGCTTCTAAACACTTTTTGCAGCCATCGACCAAATGTCTTTTAGGTCTTGTTTTGGGGATTTTCACCCATTCTTCCTTGCAAAATACTTATAGTTTGAAAATTTCTTGCACTGTCTGTACTGCTTTTGATAGTCTATATTCAGATTTATGGTAATATTTAGGTTGGGGCATTATATTTATTATATAATAATAATAATAATAATAATAATATGATGATGATGATAATAATAAGAATGATAATAATATGATAACATTTAGGTTGGGGCATTATAAATATTATATAATAATAATAATAATAATAATAATATGATGATGATATTTAGGTTGGGGCATTATAAATATGATATAATAATAATAATAATATGATAATAGTAAGAATGATAATAATATGATAATATTTAGGTTGGGGCATTATAAATATTATATAATAATAATAATAATAATAATAATAATAATATAATGATAATAATAATATGATAATATTTAGGTTGGGGCATTATAAATATATAATAATAATAATAATAATAATAATATGATAATATTTAGGTTGGGGCATTATAAATATATAATAATAATAATAATATAATGATAATAATAATATGATAATATTTAGGTTGGGGCATTATAAATATATAATAATAATAATAATATAATTATAATAATAATATGATATTTAGGTTGGGGCATTATAAATATTATATAATAATAATAATAATAATAATAATAATAATATGATAATATTTAGGTTGGGGCATTATAAATATTATATAATAATAATAATAATAATAATAATATGATAATAGTAATAATGATAATAATAATATGATAATATTTAGGTTGGGGCATTATAATTATATTATTTTTTTAACTCCTATCTTCCCAAATGTGTTAATTTGTTTTTTTCAATCTTAAAAAGCATTTCACTAGCACCTGTGACTGTTACTAGTGTCTCTGTGACAAATAAAAGTGTTCATTCATTCATTCATTCATTTGTTCATTCATTCATTATAAGGGCATAGTGAAACCTTCGCCTTGGTTCTCTTGATCCATTGTGGAGTTTTTTAGGATCATCATCCCTTCATGGAAAACATTTTCCTTGCTGTTTGTAGCCAAAAAGTTATATCTTAGCTTCATCACTCCACAGCACTTGTTTCCAAAATGCATCAGCCTTGTTGAGATGTTCCTTTGTGAACTCGACGCTACATTTTGTGGTGAGGATGCATTGAAAGATCTTTCCATGAGATTTGTGCAGCTTTTGCTGCAGAGCAGAACAGTGAACCACCACTCCAGAGTCTGTTAAATCTTCCTAAAGGTCTTTTGGAGTCTAACCAGGGGCTTGATTTCCTTTCTTGCAATCCTGTGAGCAGATCTCTTAAAGTTTTCTTGCAGACCTTATCCTCCACCGACTGTGTTAACTGGCATTTCTTAATTACATTACAAATGGAGGAAACGGCTTGACATCTTTTTATAGCCTTCTCCTGCTTTATAGGCATCATTTATTTTAATTTTTAGAGTGCTTGGCAGCACTTGGAGGATAACATAGCTACTGATTGTTGGGATTGAAAAAACAGAAAATGTGTAAATGATGACTGTGAACTTCTGTATGATTCTGCTTAAATTTTTTTTTCACTTTGTGTACAAACCTAAAATGATACTGTAATCTTGATTAAACTTAAATTTACGCCTTTTGGAGTTCATGCTCTTCTCGCTTGACTATTCACAGTAACTGAAATGTTGACCAAGGTGCCCAAACTTTTGCAAGCTGTGTGAGCCCACATACTGACTGCTGTCTGAACTGCAGCCTTTGTGATTACGAATAATGAAAGTTCACTCTTGTGCTGTAATCAGCACCGCAAGTGTGCTTTGCCTTATCTGTTAAACGTAAATATAACGTTAACTAGTCCAGCCCCGTATGTACTATGACTTGCAGAAGAACATGGACATGTAGTACAGTTCATTGATCAGTATTTCTCATGTGTGCTTTGCATTTTCAGAATCGGCTGAATGACATTGATGATAACTTGGGCAAAATCATGAAACTGGATAATGACATCAAGGCTCTGGAGAGCAGGAAGAAACAGATGGAAGATGATAATCGTGAACTGGAAGTGAAGATGGAACAGGTAAAGCAGATGTGTGTGGGGGTGCTTTTATCCAGAAAGAAATCTGGTGCACTCCTCAGCACTACTAATATTAGTCATAGTTCCGAGATAATGATCAGATGAACAATGATATAGATACCGCTGTACGTCAGAACCAGCAACAGGAAGTTACTGTTAATGAAAGTCTGCGCTGGGTTTCCTGTGGAAATCATGGTGGAATTTCTGTCTCTTGAATCTCGTCTGTAAATTACTGTTTACACTTTAACACACCGCTCAGGGATCCGTTCAGCTTGCAGGCTACCTTATGCTTTTGCTTTGTACCATGACCAGTGTAGAACAATGATTCATTAATGTTAATCATTTAAAAAACGAGTTTTTATTAATTATTCTTATACTTCTAACAGAGTCTTATGCATGTGCCTAAAACATCATCCAAGTACGGTAACTTAAACACAAAAAGCTTAAAACAACTTATTATTATTGGTAGCCAATCAGCTTACCTATTCGCTAGGACTCTCCCAATCACTTGTAATGTCCCTGAAGACTAGCACAAGACTAGGTGAAGACTAACATGCATGTGAAGTCAGGCTCCGCCTCTTTTTGAATGGCTGCTGATACATAGTTGCGCACTTGGAGGATTCTCACTTACGATGGATCGGATGGCAGACGCCTGAGCCATTACATGGTAGTAGTGATGGGGAGAGAGCGCCCTCTACCCACCCAGATAGAGCATGGCCAATTTTGCTCTCTCGAGCCCTGGCTGTCGATGGCGAACATCATTACCGGGTTTCAAACTTGTGATTCTCTGATCATAGTGTCAGCGCCTTAGTCCACTGAGCCACTTGCCCAAAAATCTTAACACAATTTAAATAACTACTAATTATAAGTAACCTTTTTCAGCCAAGATTGTTACTTTGTTTTAAAGTCAGTGTGCACAATGGTTCACTGGAAGCAGTGACGGGGCAACTGTGGGCTGGTGGTTAGGGATCTGGTCTTGTGACCAGAATGTTGATGGTTCAATCCCCAGGCAGGTCATGACTGAATTGCCCTTGAGCACGGTACCTAACCCCCAACTGTAAGTCACTCTGGATAAGAGAGTCTTCTAAATACCTCAAATGTAAGCATTTAGAATAGTTGCAGTTATCACACCAGAAACTGAAATCAAAGGTTGGCGTATTTCGGCACTCACAGGCAAGTAATGTTGGATAATATTGTGCAGTAAATGAGCAAGTCTAATATTTTGTCTCATTTGTTGCTTTTAGGATTTGTGTGGCAGTCTGCTGAAGTTTTAGGTCAAATTTTTTTGCAGAAACATAGAAAATTCTGAAAAAAATCGCAAACTTTCTAGCACAGCTGTACACGTTCTGTAGTGCGTAAGAATCAATCGTCTGTTTCAGTTACAAAAGTCATTTCTGGTCCAAAATTGACTTGATCTTACATCGTTAAGGCTCCTGAATTCTGAGAATGTCGATGTATGTGTCAAAAGATCGCCCGGAATATAACGATATAAAGGTTCTGCAGGTTCTGTAGCCGTTAAACTTTTTTGAAGAAATAAGTTGTCCAAGCCAAGAACCTTTATTCATACTTGATTATAATTCACTATCATTTTTAACATTTTTTATGGTGGCTGATTAAACCAGCTGAGGGCAGCATAGGACCCCATATTTAATTGTTAGTTTCATTAAACGTTACTTTTTTATTTTTATTTTTTATTCATTGTTTATTTAACTTTAACTTTATTTTTATCTCATTGTATCTCAATTGTCTGGCATAACTTGTCAGAGATGCTCAAGTTGGCACGCCTGTCCATTTCTCCCACATCCCACACACTGACTACCCATTAATTAATCCATTAATTAAATTAATAATTAATTAATATAAAAATATTAATTAGCTTATGTCATTAATACAGGATAATCACTTCGGCCTGATGATAATATTTTGGTTTTGGTGTATATTTTATTTCTGACATTTTATGCTTCCATGCTAAACGTATACTGATGATTATTTGTTTTGGTGTCTGTAGGTGTTCCAGGGTTCAGATGAGCAGCTGCAGGAGATGTACCAGAACCACCAGCGCACAGTGAAAGAGAAAGAGAGGAGACTCACAGAAAGTCAGCGTGAACTGGAGCGGGCAGGTCGCGAATGCCAGAGAATGAACCGCCTCAAGTCAGACCTACTTGTTGAACAGGGTACCTAATCTAATCCTCTCATTCTTAACATTTGTAGAATGTTTGTGATTGATTCAGCCATTACAACCAGATGCAAGCTCTAAATTTTCATTGATTATATATTAGGGCTGCAAGAGCTAATTTATTTAAATTGACATTGATGATAAAATATTGATTGGCAACAAAGTATAAGTTGACAGCTGATGCTACATTATAACACTTAAATGACAGATAGCAAACACTTATGCAGGGACATGTATGATCCAACAAATCCAAAATATGGACAAAATGTGTCTTCACAACAACAGGTATTCTGTGAGTTGTAGTGTTTGTTTTTACTAGTGTAGCTGCACTATTTGAACATCAAAGTTTATCAAAAAGGTACCAATGAACCTATTTCAGGCATGTTTATATTATAAGCCATATTCATCATGCTAACCAGCTGTACTCTCACTAGTCACATGTACAATAGCATGGATGAAAGATGGTTCTTCATGTGAAATTTGCCCAAATCCATTAAAAATGAGTGAGAAATAAATGAGAACTCTTGTAGCTCTTGTAAAAGTCTTGTAACTCCTCCCTTATTGTGCGTGAGCGTGAGTGTTTTTAGCATTACTTGAACCAAACACTACAATCAATTTATACCATTTTTTCCAGATTTTACCATCAGTTTTTAATATTTCTGTAACATTTGTGAACCTTTTATTGTTTTATGTTAGAAAGGAGCCTTGTAGGGCCCAGAGTGGCTCAGCGGATTAAGACACTGACACTATGACCACTATGAATCACGGTAATGCTGTTCACCGTTGACAGCCGGAGCCATTTGAGCAAAAATTGGCCATGCTCTTTCTGGGCGGGTAGATGGCGCTCTTCCCCCATCACTTTCACAGTACAGTGTCCACTGGCACAGGCGTCTGCTGATTGATCCATCAGAGCTGGGGATGCTGCGCTTTCCTCCGAGCGTGTGGGCTCCCCAGTGATGGTGTATCAGTGGTAGTTCGAAAAGAGGCGGTGCCCACATCACACACATCAGAGAAAGCTAGTGCTTGTCTTCACCCTCCTAGACTCAGAGACATTGCAAAGTGATGGGGAGAGTCCTAACAGATAGGATGGGTTAATTGGCTAAAAAATTGGTTAATTGGCCAGTCAGATGAAATTGTACCCCTAAGGTTCACCTTACCTTGAAATATTGACTTTTTTGTGAAACAATAATGTTCACCTAACTTGTCTGCTCCCTGCTTTTTTGTGAAATATTGTCACATTTATATGATCATTGATATGAATCTATTGTTACTGACTCATTACAGGGCGTCTCCAGATGGAAGCGGACAGGCAGGGATCACATATCAAAAACAGGGATGATCAGGTGAAGTCTCTGGCTTCTTATCTGGAAATGGAGGGATATGACAGGGCTCCTTTCAATGAGAGACAGCTCCAGAGCTTCCACAGACAGGTCAAAGAGAGGCAAGACCATGAGGCGGAGACCCTGAATAAGAACATTGTAAGTATTTATTTAGTGAAATAATTTTATAACAGAGGATATTTTAAGTGCAAATGTTTGTGTTTTTTTATTTCCGTGTCTCAGAGGACACATACATTTTAAAATTCCTGTACAGAATGTGTGCAAGACAGCATTTGATTGATCAAAGGATAACTGCAGCAGCTTATTTCACTGCTATTGCATTTTGTCAAAGCAATGCACAATATAAACACTATTCATTAACCCTCTCGAGTCAGCATTCCTGCCGGACGTCCGTCCTTACGACTGAGCTCTCCCAATTACTTATCACAAATATAACA
>BRDA01001152.1:23200-42686 GCA_036984385.1 Crenuchus spilurus | reverse complement strand
AAAAACTCCCTCAGAGCTGGAGGAAGAAACCTTGGGAGGAACCAGACTCACATGGGGGACCCATCCTCCTCTGGTTTGCTAATTCTAAGTGTGTGTATATAACAATATAAAGTTAAATTAAGTGCAACCAGATTTCTGAACCTGAACATACTTTTCACAGTGCTGATATTTATTATTTACATGGACAACAGTGGCCGGTCAAATTTAGGATATATTGGTATTGCCCACCATCCTGACGATACAGCAGCAATGTTTAGTGGCTTGTTTTCTATGAGGGCTTTCCAGGTTGTTTAGGCAGTACTTTAAAATCACTGTAGAATGTATAATTCGTGCTCAGGTGGCCAGTCTAATTGGTAATCAGAATATTTAGCTCCTTGAAATCAATGTATCAATATCAGACAAAAAAAAAGTCATATCCGTCAGGTTAATTATCCTGTGCATATGAAGTGAAATGACATGCAAAAGCTCTATTAATCTCTGTCCTTTTCCATGTGGAAAGTGGGGAGGTGAGCTGGGGCCTGTGGATGGCAGCGGTGGCGGCAGAGGCCCCACTCAGGAGTCCCAGGAAACAGACAGACTGTCTGGCGTATCGATGTCCCATTGATTCAAGGTTTGCATCTGAGAATCACTCCCGGCCTTATCTCCATGCCCGCCACTTAATATTGTTGAGGGGCTCCGATGCCTCTCGCCAAACATTAGTCTCTGTTCGCTACATCAAAGCAAATGATGGGGAAGGTGCATACACTGGGGAAGCTTCGGTCGTCTGAAGAAAGAAGAAAGATTGGGCAAAGTGGCGGAGAGAGAGAAACAGTATTGGACAGGAGTATGAAGCTCAGTAGAAATCTATAGGCCTGAAAAACCTGCATGAGGGAAGGCCTTTTTACACTTCGCACATCCGGCTCAGTGTGAAATGAGACCATTGCTCGTTGGGTATTCATCACCAGCCTCGAACCACCTTTGTGCACGCACACGTACACACTCGCTGGCACACACACTCCCTCTTTCTCCCAGCTTGCTTTTCATCTGCCGGTCCACGAGATGAGGAGATGCGCTAATTGGTCCTGGGGGAGATTGGCAGGCCAAGGCATTCACGACAAGGCCCTCTCACTCTCTCTCTTTCGCTCTCTCACTCTTTCTCTAGCTGTCTCTCTTTTGTTACACATGGGCATGCTCCCCTGGGACAAACAACGGGGAAGAAAGGACCTCCACTCCACAAGTAGCGAAAGAGAAGAAAGATGGAGAGAACTGACGGAGGGCACGCTCCTCCTTTCCAATTAGTGCCAAAAGTCGGTCGATACTTTCATTTAATTCTCTTGTTTCCGAGACTGAGATTATGCCACGCAAAGACAAACTCATCTTGCGTCACCTTCATTGATTATGGAGAAACAGACATGTGTGAAACTGCAGTGTTTCAACTTACCTCAATCCATCCCTTATTTACTTCCACCTCTCTCTGTGTCATAGAGAGAGAATATATATGTGTGTGTGTGTGTTAGATGAAAGGAATAGCAGATCACAGACTCTAACCTGGAGCCAGCAGCCTGGTCTTTCGGCCCTTGAGCAATTTCTGGACCCTGAGCAGCTGCAGGTGGTTCTCATGGCTGCGGGCGTTGTCCTGGATCCGCTGGGCGACCTCAGAGACGGCCCTCACCGCCCCTGGAGCAGCACGACACACAACACAGCTCAGATGAAAAGCCTTTCCAAACCACCCTGCAAACACTGGGAACTTGAAGATATTTAGATAAATGTGAAGTGTTTCTTCACAGCATCAGTGAGATTAAGTGAAATAAATACAATGATGTATTTAAATATTTACACAGCAGCACCGATTTTGTCACTTTAGCTCTGTAATGTAGCACATTTAGATTTGCAACTGAAACAATGACAGTGAAGTTAAAATGCACAAATTTACAAATGCCTATTAGTAGAACTGTGCAGGAGTAACAGCACTTTAGACATATAATGTACTATCAAAAGCACTGGGACACCTGCTAATTAACTGTTTCTTCTGAAATCAGTAGTATTCAACTGGATGATCACCACCCCACTTCATCCTCAACACGTCCCAAAAATATTGAATGGAGCACCATCATTCCAGAAAACATTCTTCTGCTCCACAGCTCAATGCTGGGACCTTTATACCTTTCTAGCCCACAACTGGCACTAGGCATGGTGCCAATAGGTTCATGTTTATCTGCTCCAGAGAGTCCTGTTCTATTGGCAGGACCTCTCTATAAGGACTAGACAAGCTGTGTGTGTGCATTTGTACATCTGTGTCAATGGGTGCAACTTAAAATCTTTGAATGCATTCATTAGAATGGGCGTCCACAAACATTTGGACATATAGAGTAGTTCAAAAGTATTTGGACAGTCATTTTTGCATCATCTCTGCATCATTATTTCATGCACAACTGAGTTAATAAAAGTTGTCACTTGGAAGACTTGGAAGAGGATATTAGCGGAGAGGTTACTTATTAGGGTCTTTGGCGTAGGCCACGGCTGCAGCTTGGGCTGCAGCATTCAGTTTAGAGCAGACACTGTCACAGAGGCGGAGCCACCCCTCTGGGCAACAAAACCAGGGTCAACCTGGTGGTGGTGGGGACAAAGGAGGATGACAGTGATGTGTCAGTGCCAATGATCAATAAAGCGAAGATTAATTGCTTCCTTTTAAAGTTGAGTAGTAGCTTGTGATTGGCCAGGAGGCCGAATGAATGAGTGCCATAGTACCGGCTTAGGTAAACCCTGATGAGTGCAGATGCGTTAAGTTGATTCTATAGGTGGCACTTGCTGTTATCGTTCTATAAAAGCACAAAAGTCGTGTCAAATGGCTATTAAACAGGCCATCATGATGTAGAAAAATGACAGGAGTGCTATCAAAGATACTCCAGAAGTATCAAAAACAGCTGTTCTGTACATTGCTAAGAAACGGGAACATACTAGTGAGTTTAACAGCACTAAAAGTACTGGTACAGATTGGAACATTACAGTACTGGATAAATTAACAACACTTTAAAACATGAACCCCTTTTCAACTCACAGTCATTCACATGATCATTAGCTTTTCTGGATCAATGTTTTGCTTCATAAATTAAAAAATCCAGCTGACGGACAGCTGAACAGAGTCTACTTTAGAATTCTCTAATACAATACAATACAAGGCAGAAGTAAATAAACCAGTGTTGTCCAAAGAGTTACAAGTCAGACTGCTCAGTCCATATAATATTATTCCCCAAAAAAGGCTTAAATGTTGACCAAACTTTGTCATAAGTTTGACGTCGATGGTTTTTTATGGCCTTGCTGCTCTCCTATGAAGTCCAATTGTGTCCCAGAACTTTGAGTCTAGACTGAATCTAGAGCGATCTACAGTTCCTTGAATGAACCTCTCCTGGCTTCCATGCTGGTGTGTCATTGTGGAAAAATTGGCAGCCCAGCCACTCCTAGAAAGCAATGTTCTTACACTCAGTTTGTAGACAATGCTGTTGTATGGTGATGTCCAAGTTCCTTATAAATGGCTTTGTAACCTTTAACAAATTATTTCAGCAGCATTTTTCTGCCTCTCTTCTGGATTTTCCTTTGATCATGGCCCAGTGTAATTGTAAAAGCTTTGTGGTAACTACTTCACTCTGAGAGGAAACTGAAGTTTACATTCAACGGGACTCAATGCATCTAAGACTGGTTATGTTTAACCAAGTGAATCTTATTATCAGTGAAATTTGGTTCATTTGTTGCTTGAGTAACTAAAGGGCCAATTATGTTTTCCCAGAGGTGATACACTCCTTAAATAAATGAAATATGAATAAAAACACATTTTGTGCTTGATTATGTTCTATTTGTCTAATACTACATTTTACTTGAACAGATCTAAATGCAGTGACTTTGACAAATATAAAACAATATGACATAACTGAAAATCATTGTACTCTAGCAGTCCAGGACTTTGACATCGTAGAAGGAAGAAACTCACCAACACTTCACTTTACAGGAGAGAAAAGGCCACTATAGAAACTGGGACTCTTTTTTTCTGTTAAAGTTGCATGTGATTGGTCAGTTACACCATATGTGGTGGCATCTCAGTTTGCACACTAACAAGAAGGGGGAGGAGCAGGGAAAGGGCAGAGGTTGCAAACTGCACAAACGGAAAGAGAGAAAGAGAAGCTGCAAAAAGACAACTGCACATCTCCAGACGAAAAATGACATAAGTATAAATAAATAAATGCACATATAAAATAATAAATGAATAAATAAGACCCAGAATGCCGATCACTAAAATACATGACCAAAACCTTTCTTAACCCATTCAACCACATCCAGAATCTAATTAAGACTAGTCACTGTAGTATAGGACACAATATAAATTACCGTGAGCTTTACCACACCAATATCATTCTTAACACATTACCTATATGACCGGAGAATTATTTTCACTTCGACATACTGTTTCAACATGATTCACAATGAAGCATTTTAGAGATTGAACACAGGTCATAACATATATAATAGCAAAATCTGACAAATTAAAGCTGTATACTTTTTCCATAAAAGCAGGTGTGATGTTCCTTTTTATGTCCAATTGATGCCAGCAAAAAATTGTGTCCTATCACCATTTTTACCTGATCTCCAAATATCAAACAAAAAATAGAACTAGAGTATGAAATCAACACTTTAAACAAAACTTGGCAACAATGCCCAAGGTGATTTGTTTATATGCTGTGACATGTTGAAACACGATTATGCTGGCTTCATCTGTGACTCCCAATGGCTAATATCTGGATAGAGTCAGATTTGGTGATTCTGTCTAAAATTACTAGGCTAATTTAGGCAAATATTGAGTTCCTGTGTTTGGCCTTGAAGCTCCTGTTCTGAAAAACCTAGATTCCAAAATTTATTGACTTCACCTTAAGTGGAAAAATATGTAAAAATGATTTATGGATGTGTACCCAGAAATGAACCAGCAGGATATTCCGTTATTGCAGGCAAAACCAAATCTGAATTTATTTCTTGCTTATATCCCAATGCAACATCAAAACTTTCAATCCATGCTACATTCGAGTTCATGCATTATGTAGGGCAATTAAATATTCTTTATGCAACTAAGGTCACTGATGTTGCAAATAGCAAAGCAAACAATACATTTACATGCACATGTGCTGTGCAGAGTGTATATCTGTCCATAACCCTTACGAGTTTGTTTTATCCTTCATGGTTGATTTTGCCATCAACCCCCTAGAGACACATGACCCGGTGAGAGAGAATTAACACATTCAGACTCTACTGATTGAGTTGGATCTGCCGCAGTGGGGTGTGTGTGTGTGTGTGTGTGTGTGTGTGTGTGTGTATACGTCTGCGTCTGCTGTAATTAGACAGAGCACACACACACACTGTTATAGGCTGTTATCCTACACTCAAAAGCACAAGGCCATAGACGAGACCAGGAATGCTCTGCTAATTGACAATACATCATAGCAGAGCTGAGCAAAATATCAGAATCAATGGAGCATTCATTTGATCATGCAAGTTATTTCCCTCAGATCGTCTCTTTATACTTCACTACCAGTCTGATGTCAATAAGGTTCCTGAAGTTCTTAATGAGTGATTAATTCGTTTGAGCTAACTCTGAAAAGCACAAATACTAAAACTACTGTGCAATGCACAGAGGCTAAGTGTTTCTGTTCTCCAAGTAGCAAATTATTACTTGTGGAACATGGAAGCCAAGTGGCCAATTACTCTGAACGGACTGGCAGAGACAGCAGAGCAGTCGAACACAACAACAAACAGATGGATACTAATTTTAAACTCCACTCTTTGGTTGGCGTGTAGAGACAGCTGAAGCTCTGAATACGGTGCTCGGGGCGGTTTCTCCATAATAAAATAATCGCAGCTTAATTGGGTCACTTATCTTCAGAAGAATTACACCAGAAACCAAAGGCAGCGTCTGTTTGCGGCCTTCGGAACATCTCCTCAGCCCCCTCGCTTTTAAGAAAACCCGCTCTGTAATTGTGTTTCAACAGAGCCGTGCCTGGCGCATTAATAATACAAACCATCTCATTTCACATTCCACAGACACTTTCTCCCAATCTTTTTTTTTTTATATTATCCATCGAGTTTGTTTAAATAGATCTCGGTCGTAGGAGCTCTTGAGTGTTAACTTTTTTTTAATTAACCTTTGACAGCGCTGGAATAGTCGGGTGGGGAGGGGGGGGTGGAGGCTAGGTTGGCGGTTGGCTGAAGTACGCACTGTTAATGCGCGTTAAAAATATGATAGACGAGCAGTGTGAAGTGTAGCCATTACCACAATTAAAGCCACACGGAACACTGAGAGGGAGGGGAGGAAAGAGGAAAAGAAAGAAATGAAACCTCCACAACACGGGGAAGTGGAACACAACAAAGCCCTAACTGCGATTCTCGCTGCTAGTTTGCTTAATCAGATACAACGTGATTTGTCTGGGGTTGTTTTTAAATAATTCCCTTTACAATGTGCCCAGGCTGGGTGCGGAAACGTAGGGAAAGCAGAGGGAGCTGCAAAGAAAAAAAGAAAAAGAAGCAAGCAGCTCTAATGAGAAGAGGAAGAGCTGGTGGAGGGGCAAATTTGGATATGTACCTTCATCTTAGAATCAGGGGCTGTTTTAATTTGTAAGCAAAAGCAGCACGCAACCAATGAGATTTTAATTGATACACATAAATAATTCCTTGTGTGCACTGCCGCTTAAGTTGGATTTGCTGTTTATTTGACGATAGAAATTAGTCATTATCGGGGCTTCTGTTGATGCTGGAGATGTTATTTATTTATATTCCACACGCTTGATATCCTCTGATCTGGTCCCAATTAATTATGTCAAAATCCACACAGGGAATTTAGACTCACGTTAAGCTTTGCTGTACTTTCATCCTCGGCGAGCGGAGCAGTGCTGTGACAATAATAACAAATGAACGATGAAAGGAAAGCCCAAAGTTGCTCCGTTTGTCACCCTAACAAAGACAAGGGAAAGCTCTTTTTCCGTTCGCCGGCTGCAAATAAAAAAAAGAATAAAACTTCTTCAGAGGCAGATTTGTTTTGCCACCACACGCACCACTTTTGGCACCTTTTCTCCCCCTCTAACGGGCAAAGGTATCCTTGCTTACTGGTGCAAAAGCACCCTGAGATCACACAAACACTGAGTGATCTTTTGAGGTTTCTCTAAAACCTGACAAACTCGAATGGAAGGCAAATTTGACATGCATAACAAGTGTGGCTTTTGGGTGAGTGCGATTCCGCAGCTCGATACAGATCTTGACAATAAACAGATAATAGAAAAAAAAAAGAAATCTAGGCTGGCTGAACCCATCAACATTTTTGTCACTGAGCGCTAACAGGATAAAGGAGTGTTTGTTGAGCTGCGAGACGGCGGAAGCTCTTACTTGAAAGCTGTTGGAACTCTGGGTTGTCTGGACTGGTGTTCTCTGTCAAGTCCCTCAAGAAATGCTTGTACCTGGGAGAAGAAGAAACAAGGGAAAGAAAAAAATCCACAAATAAACAAGCTAAACAATGGCTTATTTCAACGTGTCTAAAAATACTTCTTTAAAAGAGAAAAAAGAGGAAAGTACAGAGGCAGTAAAAGTCAGGGGTGAAGAGGTTGGACAGGCGCCATCAGCGCATGATGAGATTATTCGCTCGGAGATCTCTGGGTCACAAACAAATGGTTTTGTTTTTGGTGAAGAATAAAGAGCTATTCAATTTACGCGCTTGCTAGTCAATACACAGCTCAGTAGCACTGCTTTACTCATCCACACTGAACAGAGAACTGTTTTATGGCATTGTACAGCTACAACTGACAGGGAGAAAAACAATGCGAAAGAAAAGACAGACAGAGGCAGGCAGCACAAGAGGAAGAGAATATATTTCCTGTCGTCCACTGCACATAAACAAGGGAACGAGTGAAGTTTTGCAAAAAATGAAATATTGATTATTGCCACGCAATGAACAAAAAAAGAAAAAGGTTATTAATGGCTGGCCAAATCAAGGGGCACATTAAGGAAATGACCCCTATCACAAGGTGAGGCCGAATTGACAGGGGAGAGAAATTTGGGGGCGATTCATTTCACTGTTCCAGAGGCACAGATAAAGACAGAGTGAGTCTTAATACCGGAGATTACAGCTCACTTAAATAGAACTCCAACATCTGAAGACATCAAAGGCCTCTCTCAATTGAGACGGCACTTAGAAAAGTTAGGCGCTGTGGCAATGTCAGCGCTGACTGTTTGATTCTCCATCGGCTTTGGCACTTTGATTTTCAAGAGAATTCAACTTAAGAGAAATGGGTCTTCTGCAATGCAGATGTGCGTTCTCATCTACAGAAGGGCTGCAGAAGGGCAAGTCAGACTGAATAAAAAACGTAGACATTATTAATCGCGAATAATCAGCTGTGGCTGCGTCATCTATTTGATAATCAGAAGATACTGTATGTGGTAATGATTCACCTCTGGGCCTCAGAATTTTCCAAGTCCTACCATCAGATTCATCATGTGTTCTTAAACTGCAGGACTGCTTTTCTTATAATGATGCATCCTACTGAACAAAGCCCAAATAATAATAAAAAAACACTGGTGAATATCAGAATCCCTGTGAAAGGAGAAATTTCTTCTTAAGAACAGTCGATGAATGAGGCCCAGTGTCTTTTTAGGTCTCACTGCTTAATCCTTCAGGGCTTAAGAGTTGAAGTTAAATACTGTGGTTCTGAGAAAGGCTGAGATCAGGGCTCTTTCTAATTGGAAGAAGGTGACGAGAGAGGAATAATGTAGCCTGATACTCCCTGCGGCCATGTTGGAATAATGTAAACACCGGTGGCAGGTGCCACAACGCTGTGTCACGCGTCAACCAGTGACGAGCGCAAAAGTGTGGGATGGAGGAGAGAGAGAGTCACACTTATACTTTCTGAAGAGCAGTTTTAGTGGGTTGAGACTTCAAGGCCTTAGACTGCGAGAGCGAGAGAGCGAGAGAGATTGTACAATAAGCGCTCTCGCAGAGCGAGCAGTTGAGTTGATATAGCCTGAGTGCATACAGTTTCCTGCTAAAGTCAAGAGTGAATGATGTGTATTTATTCCGAACAGTGACTTGAGGATATCAGTGCAAAGCTTTCCACTTTAAAAGTCACAGAAGGAAAATCCCAGACTGTGCACACTCATTTATTGAGGTATTAACTCACGATTATGCACTCTGTACATTTGATTCCCATAGACAGACATGCTGCATCCCCCAATTCCCAGACAATTTGACTTGAATTTGAAAATGATGAAAAATCAATGGCATTTGTACTGCATCTGTTGGAGTAACTGCCTCTACTGTTCATACATTTTGGAGCATTGCTGTGAGGATTTGATTCAGGAACAAGGGTGCTAGTGACGTCAGGATGTTAGATCACCACCACACCTCATCCCAGAAGTATTAGATGGTATCTGCTCCATTGAGTCCTATTCTACTGGCAGTGCTTCTCTTGATGTGTATTTGCATATCTGTGTCATTAATGGTTGCAATTTAAAGTAGTTGAATGCATTGATTAGAAGGGGTGTCCACAAACATTTGGACATATGGTGTACCTCACAACTGAGAAGAACCAGACACCCACCTGGAGAAGAATAATCTGGACGCTCCACACCAAGATGATTAAACATTTCTGGTGTTAATGCACACTTGACAAGAGAAAAAAAACCTCCTGAACCAGATGTACTGAAGCTTTTGTACCAATTTTTAATGTGCAAAAATACCCAATATGTTTAAAGTAAAGCAGAGGTGTACAAAATGGACATAAATGATGATGGATTTTGCTATAGTGATAAGTTATGATTAAAATGATGTATTATGAGTGCAGGCTTTTTTTTCTTTTTTTGCTGTTTAATTAAACAGAAATGTAAATAATCTCTTTAAACAAAAAATACAAAATTACAAAAACAAAATGCATAATAAATATAATGAAATGCTAATAGGGGTTTGTCAAATGAAAACACGTTTTGTGCAGCGTAAAGCTGTGAGAAGAACAGTGCATGTTTTCTCATATATTATATACAGTACATTCAAATTAGGAGTCAAATGTTTCAGGTCAATACTGATACCGATTATTAATAATCAAGAATCATGTTAGACGATATTTGGGATGGATATTCATTTACCATCATTCGATTTTTGTAGTGTGATGCACATCTTATATACAAATTTCATTACATTTAAATACTATTAATTTATTAATATGAATTGGATCAGACTACAGATTTGATTTTATCACAGTTCTGATAGGCACCTTTATTGGCATGGAAACCGAGTTCAGCTGCTGATTCTGATCATCAAAAATATCAAAGTCAAAAAATATTGGCTCCAATTTTCAGTCAGATCTGATAATCGATCAGCCACAAATAACCAGCTCTGAAATTGTTCATCATCTTTATAGTGTGTTTACAGACCTGTAGTTATCAGTACAGTAGTGTGTGAGCTGTGTTTGTAGTTCTGATTTGTATGAGTGACTGACTCTGTACTGCACTGTCAAAATCAGCCACTTTACATGTAAACAATCCATTATTCCTGCTCTGTGGAGCGCACTGCTGGTCTAATAACAGTTCTTAACATTGCTTTCCTGCCAAATATGGCACACAAGGCGATGTCACATAACTCTTATAACTTATGGTGCCAACTTTTTATGTTCTTCTTCTTCAGATTTTATTTTCTCTCATTTTCTCTTTTGTCTAGAGATGCACTGTGCAGCCATAGTACCTGCCCAACATAACATTCAAATACACTGAAGCTACACAGGTCTGGTTCTGGTTGGTCCTTGTATGGAAGACCTGTTGATGCAGGATGTGGTGATGGTGGCACCACAGTAGGTGCTATTCCAATGTTCCTAATGCCCCAGCGCAGTGACCCGGACACTGTACTGCATCTATGGCACCGTCTTTCAGATGAGATGTAAAACTGAGGTCCAGATTCTTCGAGATCAGAAAAAGATCCCTGAACCCTCTGGGGTTACTGTGTTACTCTGCCACTCAATCATCTCAAGCTTCAAAAACTGAATTAGTCTCTCCTCACCTCTCTGCCTAATAGCTAATGTGAGAGTTCTTGCACAAACTGACTGCTGCCATATCATCAATGTGGATGCTGATCACTGGCGGTGTTGGAGATGACTCTAATATCTGTACCAAATGTCAGAGTGCTTTGAGCGTCCAGAAAATGCTAAAAACACCTGGAGTAGCATTATTTCTAAAGTTTTAACAATTTTAGTATACATTATACATATACATTATAATACTTCTTATACATTAGTATAAGAAGCTACACATTTGTCAGATTAGGGCTGGGACGATATGGCCTAAAATCAATATTGGAATATATTGAGCAGTTCACCTCGATAACAATAAATGGACGATAATACTAATACACACATACCCCAAAAATAAAGAATGTGTTAGGCCAACATAAATACTTCACAGCCAGTTATGTTGATGGTACAATTCCCTTTTTATTATCACTTTAATTAACTTTGAATATGAACGTAGCCGACAAAAAAGACAAAATTACTTTTTATTTTTTAAGACACCGAAAATACCAACATGGGCAAAATGAAGTTGGTTATTGTCATAAATTTCGGTATCGGTAAATTTTCGGTTTATCGCCCAGGCCTATGTCAGATTAGGATTTTTTTCAAACAAATATCTGCCAATATTGATATTCTGATAATATCATACATCTCTACTTTTGTCTTATTGAAGGATCCATATTTGGCAGTGCTGCTCTTCACAAACACTGTGCCATTAAAATAATAGTACATCTCCAAAAATGTTACTACGGTAAAAAAGGTTCATGTGTTCATAATTAAATTTAAAAAAGGTTTTAAAAAAGGTTAAAAAAGGTTAGGGTTAGGGTTATATTTTTTAAAATGTTGATACAGTTTGAATAGTAATTTGCTCAAACTCACAATGTAATATTCGAATAATTTGGGAATACTTGTTGGAAATGTCCTGTTTACGTGTGTTGAATATAAAAAATGAGTTTACCTTTTAGAATAAAATTATAAACAACTATTTCGTGATTCAAATATTTTGATGTGGCTCTGCATCATTCAGGCAGTGCTATACAGTCTACATGCTTTGCTGCAGCCTTGAAAATCTGAGTGAATATTTTGGAGGTATTTAATGGCCACATCAATGCCTTTTTTGTGCTATATCTTCTCACACACAAGCATCTGGCTCTCACTGTGAAGAAAAAATGTAGAGCGTGAAGAATCCAGGTACATTCTGAACATAGACATAAAAGTTAATAGGGCTTTTAAGTGTGACCTGAGGTACACCCAAACAAGGAGTGATAGGAATTTATGGCCTAGGCAAAGACTGTCCTTTCCTCATATTGCTGAAAAGCCAATACGGGATCTGACATGCAGTGACAGTGAGCTGTGGTCCATTGAAGAGGAGGACAGGAGGTCACCTGCCAGGAGAAGACCTCTGCTGCCATCTGAAAAGTAGTTTTGCTAAGCGGTCACTCTCTTAATCTATCCATTCAGGGGGGCACGATGACCTTGGAGAGCATTGACAACTGACATTGATTTCCGCTGCGAGTGTCTCCATCCCTCTCTCTCTCTCTCTCTCGCTCTCTCCACTTTCTCTCTCTCCATCAGATGCAGACAGGAGCAGTCCTCCTCCATTTGCAGCCTGAGATGGCCTTAGCAGACTCACAGGTGCCAAGGTGGCTTTTAAAGAGGCACACAGCTCACAGATTTCATACTAACCGTGGCAGTAGACATGGGATGGGAAGAGTGATGCTGTCTGCTAAGCTGACAAGTAATAGTTTGAGAAAAGTAGGTGAATGTCATGAGATGCCTTTTCTTAGCTCACGTTGAGTCATGGAACATTCTTCATGCCATGATCCCTTTACAGTAGATTATTAAGCTGACAGAACACAGAACAAAGCCTTCTGCAGACCTACAAACCGTCTAAATGAACCTTAACTGAACAGGCAAGTCTTTCTGAATGTAAGAGGGGGGGAAGAAGAGGGAGAAATGCTGTATTACTCATTAGGAATCAAAGGAAAACCAAACAAGACCCAATTAAGGCTCCATCTATTAAGAGGCACTTAAAAAAGAGAAATAATCTCACTTCTTTTTCTTCTTGTCTCATGTTGTAGTAACAAACACATTACAGGCATTATCAGCCACGAATGCCCTTATTAGGGTTGGGGGGGGAGGCGGTGAGGAAATCTAATTAAAGAAGCAGCGAAACAAAAAAGGGAACGGCCTAATGAGCATTATTAAAGCACATTCCAAATAATGTCGATGGAACTTGCTCGTTTAGCCACCCTGTCCCACTCATTAGCACCAAAGCAAAGAGAAGATAACAAGACAATAACATAATCTGAGCCATATTTATAACAGTTCAGATATTCTAATGAAGAGGCACGTTGTGTTAGAAAGCATGGCTGGCCTAGTTACCACCGCAGACGCCCCACCACACTAATGCCTTTGTAATATGCAGATGAAATGAGCTTCATGTTTTTATTCCCCCTCATCTTCTTCTTCCACCCCCCTCTCCATCGCCCCCCGCCTGCCCCCAGCAGACGTGGGTCATTCTGTACTTACACACACGTCAATGCAAAAGAAGAGAGAGGAAATATCTGTCTAATTATTTTCCTTTAAATACGTGCATTAAGGATTAAAATTCCTAATTAAGAGACAACAGAAACTGTCAGGCTCCTGCATGGGTTATTGAGCACGGCATAGGCGGTTGCATAATTACTCCATTTTAATAGCTTCCCGAGTATGAGCAATACACTTTGAGGCAGCGAAAGACAGCACGAGCCGTGCAACTGCACTTGTCCCAACTATGGCAATTAAACGGGAATCAGAAAGGAAAACAGAACGTGCATTGTCCGACTTAAAACGGACAGTTTGTACATTCTTCGGGATGGGAAATGTGTGGCCTAGTTCGGCTCACTCAGTTCAGTATGGATGGCCTCTGCAACCTCTTAGTAGCAAATCAGATTTTTTAAAATTATTTTTAGCAGATTTGCAAATTAGATTTGCATGGGTGTAAACGGATATTCTCAACTTTTAAACTGTCTTTTCATTAAAGGGGACAAATTATACCCATTGTCCACAAGTTAAAACATATGATATGTTTTGTTTAAAATACCAATAGGATTAAACATAACGGTGCCCTTTCTCAGCCTTTCTAAACATTCCTGTTCAGAACGGCTGGTTTCAGTGCGTTTCTGTTCACCACATCTCCTCCTCCAAGAGGGTCTCGGCAATGAAAATTAAGCTGCCATCGCAAACAGACTATCCACATTCTGATAGATGGGGATCGCCATCGACTCTTGGCCAACTAAGAGTTGAAGAATGTGCTTTTTAGGATTCTTTGGGGCAAAACAGCACCAAAAAACCATATTCAGACACTCAAAACCTAGATAATAACCCTATAAAAAGCACACAAAAAATTAGCCATCTACTGAATCTCTTTAAAATCAAAACAAATTATTGCTAGAATGTAACTACAGCACAATTTACGGTGGAAGAGCATATATATATATATATATATATATAGTCATGGCCGAATTTTTGGAGTTTTCTGTGAAATTGTCAAATTTGCCTTTTTTTTCCTCGGTTTTTTTGTGTTGTTCCAATACACACAAAGGAAATAAACATGTGTATAACAAAATGTGTAATTACAATAATTTTCTGTGAGAAATACTTCATTTTCTGGAAATAATTCAGGGGTGCCAACACATATGTATATATACACACACATACACACACAGGGGTTAGACAATGAAACTGAGACACCTGTCATTTTAGTGTGGGAGGTTTCATGGCTAAATTGGACCAGTCTGGTGGCCAATCTTCAATAATTGCACATTGCACCAGTAAGAGGTTCAGTTAGCAGGGTAAGAGCACAGTTTTGCTCAAAATATTACAATGCACAATGCACCAATACACACATCAAGACCGGTGAAAGATTGGTTTGATGAACATGAAAGTGAAGTTGAACATCTCCCATGGCCTGCACAGTCACCAGATCTAAATATTATAGAGCCACTTTGGGGTGTTTTGGAGGAGCGAGTCAGGAAACGGTTTCCTCCACCAGCATCACGTAGTGACCTGACCACTATCCTGTAAGAAGAATGGCTTAAAATCCCTCTGACCACTGCGCAGGACTTGTGTATGTCATTCCCAAGACAAATTGACCCTGAACTGGCTGCAAAAGGAGGCCCAACACCTACTAATCAATTATTGTGGTCTAAAACCAGCTGTTTCAGTTTCATTGTCTAACCCCTGTGTGTGTGTGTGTGTATATATATATATATATATATATATGTTAGACCCTTTAAAGTTTCTGGAGTTAATAGAAAATGTACGTTTGAGACCTATTATTGCAAAGTAAACCTGTAGTGTAAACAATAAAAATAACAAACATGTTCTTTCTGTAATCTTTCAGCAAAGAATTGGCCTCCAAAGAGCAGAATAAGAGTCACTTTACAGCTGAGATTCGCCGCAAGGAGCAGCAGCTGATCAGCTATGAAGAGAAACTCTTCAATGTGTGTGGCAGTCAGGACTTCCAGTCAGACTTGAGCAAGCTTCAGGATGACCTGGAGAAGTGCTCCAAACAAAGAGGTATGAAAGCCTTTGTTAAAGCAGAGCCTGGTCATACAATACAATAAGTGTTTAAACTAGTACTGTTTAAGTGCTCCACAAAGAGATGCTCTTCAGTCTGTGTGTGAAGACTGTGAGGGACTCTACTGTTAGAACAACCAGTGGGAGTTTGTTCAGCACCTGGGTGCCAGGACAGAGAAGAGTCTTGATGCCAGTCTTCCACGTGTCTTGGAGGATGGCTGGTCAAGCCGAGACACACTAGAAGCTCGAAGGGTTCGAGGTGTGGCTCAAGCCTTGACCATTTCCATTCCTAATGACACAGAATTAATGAACATGCTGTGAAATAAGTGATTTTCTCAGTGTGGGCTTTTCAGTTGATTGACTTCAAAATTTCATGGCCTGTGATTTAAGATTTTAACATTTCAAAAGTAATTATTCCTAAAAATGCAGATTTTCAGAAGTATATGTTCGTGGGAGAAAAATAAATATTGAAAAAAGCCACATTTGCAGCATGTTAATGGGTTTCTGTGTGCCACCCCAAATATTTTGCACCACATTATGGAGAGTAATATCAATAAGAGTATTGATGAACAGTTTCTGTATTGATATGATCAGTTAAATCATAACTCTTCTGATCTTCCTAATATGCTGTTATCATCGAATTTTTTTCTTTTCAATACCTCTCTCCTCCTATCAGCCATGCTGGCGGGTGCCACGGCTGTGTACACTCAGTTCATCAGTCAGCTGACGGAGGAGGGCGAGCCCTGCTGTCCTGTGTGCCAGCGAATCTTTCCCTCTGAGGCCGAGCTCCAGGACGTCATTAACGACATGCAGTCCAAATTGCGCCTCGTTCCAGACAAGCTGAAGAACACTGAGCAGGACCTGAAGAGGAAGGAGCGCAAGCGTGATGAGATGATGGCCCTCAAACCTGTCAGGTGAGAAATTCTGCTCACAGAACAGTGTTGATGCGATGATGCTGATTGTAGCCTGTGTAACAGTGTGTAAGAGTGTGTTCATTTGTGTTTATTAAAAAAAAAAAAAAACGTAAAAAGTTTTTTTCATAAATCAGGTAAAGTGTCATATTTTCTATTTATTGCACTTTGAGTGACACATTTCAGGCTTTTTGTTGTTAATAATGATGCTGTTTCAATAGTAATTTATTCAAACTTGATATTAAATATTAAAAAACAAACAAATACTAGATTTTTATGAGCTGTAAATCATACAGATCAACAGTAAAACAAAAAAGCATCAAATATGTCACTTTATATGCAATTGTATGAATTATGGGGTACAGGTTTCCAATTTCCTGTTTTATTCTTAAAGTTCAACATATATTTAACTGTATGTGTATTTAACATAATCTACAAATCGTTTAAATGGGACACATTATTCTTTTTTTTAAATAAGTTAGAATAGGTCTGTGGGCTATAGAAAACGTGTTCATGAACTTCTTTGCACAAAATCACATAAAGAGATATCTCCAGCTCAATTCTTGCCAGTTTTAGACCCTTTCAAAATGAGCCGTTTAAGGGCTCTGTCACTTTTATGCAAATAAGCTGTTGCTGGCCACACCCCACCCATTCTGCATTGCTGAGGGTTTACCACACGTGAAAATGACAGAACACAGAGGCGCTATCCAACAGTATATGTTTGAGCCTGAGCTGTTTTTCCAACACTGGATATTTCGCTTTTTTTGGCTCACCTTCTCTCACGCACACACACACACTGTCACAAACATCAGCCATTAAAAAACATATGTCGATCACTAGTTAATACTTAGTCAAAATTACATTTGTCTTATGTAAACAGTTTTCATGAAGGTTTGATGATTAACGGGAATATTGACTATTGCTTTAGCTTGCAGATGCTGTGTACACACACACACACACACACACACACACACACACACACACACACACACACAATGCAGGGACATTTCTGAACATACTCAAGTCCTAATCAACATCCTATTCAAATCCCCCTGTTGACATGTTTTATGCACAGTCATTTTGATAATGATACAATTAGACTAATAAATACATGTCTGGCAACCTTGTGCCTCTGTCATCATCTGGGGCCCTAAGCGACTGCTTGATGTTGAATACGAGTTGAATTTGATTTCATTCCATATGATATGAGCTATATTTTATTCATCACATGTTGACACAGTGGTAGTGGTTAGACTTATTGTAGAATTAGTCTAAAATATGTACAAACTTGTGTTTAGTTCTGTGTGTCTTGCATACACAGGCAGTCTCTAGCAGAGCTTCAGGAGAAGGAGCTGCCAGAACTGAGGAATAAGCTGCAGTGTGTGAACCGTGAGATAGAGAAATTAAAGGGGGACATAGAGGAGCAGGAGACTCTGCTGTCCATGTTGATGTCCGAAGAAGACACAGCCAAGGCCTGCCTGCAGGATATTTCCCTCATGGACCGCTACCAGGTCTGACTTACCTTCAGAGGTCATCATTCATTTAAACACACTTCAGTACAACCTTAAATGCTTTGAAAACTGTATGTAGGAGGGGGAATATGACCACTTTTTTATATCATTTTACAAGTGACACACACTGTAAAGATAAAATAGTGATTTTGAAAATGATGAGAACACAAATTTTACTACACATCACTGTGTTAAATACAAGAAAATCCGCTTTTTATTGGTCTTATTGTGGCCTAATGTGTTATGATTATTCAACAAAAAAATGATCATTATTCCATGTTGGATATGCATACACAGTAAATCTGCCAGTGTTAAATCGCAACTATTAGAGTTAAATTAACACTGAGGGTGTCAAAATGTAACACTCTCAGTGTTAATTTAACTCTAATAGTGTTGATTTAACACTGGCAGATTTACTGTGTATAAACAAATAAAATATTATATTCTAATCAAAATACTTTCATATTTTGTTGTGTTGCAGCTGGACCTGAAGGATGTGGAGAGGAAAATAGCCCAGCATGCCGCCAAGCTTCAAGGAGTAGATCTGAACCGGACTATGCAGCATGTGAGCCAAGAGAAACAGGAGACCCAGCATCGCCTCGACACCAGTAAGAGCACTCAAATTTTAACATCCTGCACTCTAAACCAGTGTGAACACCAGACTAACTCTGATGGTGGCATTAGAATTAAACTCAAATTTTCAAAGCACAAATAAAATCTTTGTCACCAAGTTATGTAAATCAGTAACTTGCTAGCTCGTTCTGTCCACCTACAGAGGACTGGGAACTATAATATTTCCCAAACAAATCAGTATTTCCTGCTTAGAGTTTCTGTGTTCCATCAGCATAGTTCAGATTAGAATGAGGGAAGTGCCTAAGTACTCTGTTAACCTTTTCAGGTGCCAGTAATGTAATTACTTTACTTGCTACTTTCTGGACGTACTCAATACTCATTAATTTAGTCCTGCATTACCCTTTTGTTGTTCTTTGTTACAACACGGTGCCCTTGTATGTCTTCTGTGTTTTGATTGAATTTTGTGTTCAGTGAACTGAAAACTGATTAAAATAAATGAGTACAGGAAGTGTTAAGACTTTGCGGCCAACAGAAGTCGTTCTAATTTAAAATAACTATTACCTTTTGACGTAGTTTTGAGTGAATATACAATACCGTCAAAAGTTTGGACACACCATCTGCACATTCAGTGTTTTTTCATTATTTAAAAATGTCCTGCATTGTAGATTAATACTAAAGTCATCCAAACTATGAGTAAACACATCTGTAATTATTTAGTAAACAAACAAGTAAACAAACCAGAACATGTTTATATTTGACATTCTTCACAGTAGGCACCTCTTGCTTAGATGCAGCTTTCTTGGCATTTTCTCAGTCAGCTTTATGAGGTAGTCACCTGGAATGGCTTTCAGTTAACAGCTGTGTCTCGTCAAGA
>BRDA01001151.1:69020-82583 GCA_036984385.1 Crenuchus spilurus | reverse complement strand
GTCTATACATATATATATATATATATATATACATATACACACACACACACACACACACAACATTATAATGCAATATTTATCTAGAATTAATTTTTAAAATTTATTTCTGACATTGACTTCTGAGAGTTTGTGCATTACTTGCTTACTTCGGAGTCTTTTTTAATCCTATATTTAAAACCTACATTTATATCATTAAATAAACTCTTCATCCATCTCAATATTTGACCATTTTTTGTTTTAAATTATCAGAGTTTCTGGAAAAAAGTCTACCAAGAGGACAAAGTCCATTAACGGTCCGCTGTATGTGTTTCGTGGGCGAATCAACACCGAGGTGATGGAGGTGGAGAATGTGGAGGATGGAACAGGTAAGTAACTGCACCTGTCTGCAGATGTGCTTATGCTGTGCTTTGTAATAGTACAGTTTTCACTGTAGCTAAACTGAACTGATTAACTTGTATCTGTGTTATCTGATCCTATAAGTGCACTTTCAGTTAAAACATTTATATGACTGACTGGAGCCCATGTGTTGCTTAAAATCACCCCGTCTGCCCTGCACATCTACAGAAAGGGACCCTCACAAGACCACCACTGGCCAGATGTTCTCAGCTCTTTATAAGGACCCCTATGTTGTGTGATTTTCTTGCTGTTTTTAAAAAACTTATGTTGGTAGATACACTTATTGCACTTGTGTGTGTTTATTTAAAGGAAAACTAAATGTATGATATGGACCCTTTAAACAGTCTCTACAAAAGCCAAACCGGAACATTTAAATTTTTTTCTCTGCAGTGTTGTTACAGACATGCTGCTTTAAAGAGCAACCACAAAGTCAGTGTTAAAGAGAAGTCTCAGCCCAAATACAGATTAGTGTGAAGTCTCATGTGGAGATAAGAATCTCGTCTGAGATACAGATGTGTACTGGTTCACACCTCTGCTGCAGCACTGCATTATAGCCACATTGTAGGGTGGGGTTCAGCCGTTTATAATCTGTACAAAACGAGACTGGGGCTCAGATAACGGCTCCTTTTCTCACTTTCAGCACACCTTAACTGTCAGGATGACAGCTCCATTCCTCTTACTTCTATTTTTTTTTACTCCCTCTCTCTCGCGCTCATGGTCAACTGTTGTATTTGGGCACAAACATTTTTTTTGCACACTAGTTTCACAGAAAGCCAGAGATAAATAGGGCCTCATAGCACATGTCAGAAAACAGGCCTTTAAAGTATCAAAGCAAACCCCACATTGCTTCTGCTCAAGTCTTGTGCTTCTGTGGTTGTGATCTACGGTTGATGTCCATCACTGATATATACATTAGTGTATTTCTAAAAAGTTGAATGTAATAATAGTTCATTTGTGCTCATTATAAAATTATATTTTATATCATTAAATGCAAAGTGACATTTCAAATGATCAGTTTGTCTTATGGCTCATAAATTCAGAATCTCAAATTATTAGAAAATTTAATTTACAGTTTGAGTAAATTACCATTCATACTGTATCAAAATTAAAACAAAAATGTTTGAAACGTCACTTTGTGTTATTGAATATAAATGATGTAACAGTTTCTGAATTAAATTATAATTTTTTTAATGATATTCTCATTTTTACGTGTATATCTTGTTGTATGATAATGTGTCAGTACTGTTTGAATACTCATTTTGATTAGTAGCAGTCAGTGGTTTATTTTGTGTTGTGTTTAAACCCTCAGTCAACTAGATAGATAGTGTCAGATTTCTTAAAATTAGATCGAAAATTAGATTTAATTAATCTTACAGTATTAGAGTACAGTGGTGCAAGTTTGTGAACCCTATAAAATTTTCTATAAAGTCCTAAAAGTAGATAAAGAGAACCCAGTTAAACAAATGAGACAAAAATGTTATACTTGCTCATTTATTTATTGAGGAAAATAATCCAATATGACAATCAGATGTGAGTGGGCACCCTGTTTTATTTAAAGAACAGGGATCTATCAAAGTCTGCTTAAAATGTTTAAGTGTATCATGACATGAACAAAGGAGATTTCTGAGGACCTCAGAAAAAGAGTTGTTAATGCTCATCAGGCTGGAAAAGGTCACAAAACCATCTCTAAAGAGTTTGGACTCCACCAGTCCACAGTCAGACAGATTATGTACAAATGGAGGAAATTCAAGACCATTGTTATCTCCCCAGGAGTAGTCGACCAACAAAGATCACTCCAAGAGCAAGTCGTGTAATAGACAGCGAGGTCACAAAGGACCCCAGGGTAACTTCTAAGCAACTGAAGGCCTCTCTCACATTGGCTAATGTTAATGTTCATGAGTCCACCATCAGGATAACACTGAACCACAATGGTGTGCATGGCAGGGTTGTAAGGAGAAAGTCACTGCTCTCCAAAAAGAACATTGCTGCTCATCTGCAGTTTTCTAAACATCACGTGGACAAGCCAGAAGACTATTGGAAGAATGTTTTGTGGATGGATGAGACCAAAATAGAACTTTTTGGTTTAAATGAAAAGTGTTGTTTGGAGACAGTAAAACACGGCATTCCAGCATAAGAACCTTATCTCATCTGTGAAACATGGTGGTGGTAGTATCAGGGTTTGGACCTGTTTTGCTGCTTCTGGGCCAGGACGGCTTGTCATCATTGATGGAACAATGAATTGTGAATTATATCAGAGAATTCTAAAGAAAATGTCAGGACATCTGTCCATCAACTGAATCTCAAGAGAAGGTGGGTCATGCAGCAAGACAATGAGGGTTCTCTTTATCTACTTTTAGGACTTGTGTTCATCAATGAACACATACATGCTGTTTAAGAGAGATTCATTCACTTTTACTAAAAGAAAGATTCTAAAAGAGAAATTCTGTGAAACCTGAGATTCACACACATCTCTCTCTGACTCACTTCACTCTCATTTGATTACTGTAATCACACCGTTATCAGGCCACACTAACACCGAGGTATTGGTTAAACTCTGCTACTGGAGGTCAGTTTCCTTTGACCCAGCTGAAAGCCCCAGCTCAGACCTCTTAATGCCTCTAAATCTATTACTACCATCTTAACATTAAGCCTGCAGCCATTACCAACTCATTCTTTATTCATCTCACCCCACCTTATTCACCTTCTGTCAAATGAGGGATAAAATTGGGCTGCGGCTTGAGGGTTTTTACCCTACACCAGGTCGCACGCTGTTTAATGACTGTCGAGTTATTTAAAAAGGCACTGTGGCCTTTCTCCATTTAATGGGGTTATGTAATCCTCCTGCGTTTGTCATGCTGCTGATCTGGAAAGGAAAGCCTGTATTTTGTATAGCAGTGCCAGCATTCATGTTATTGTTCTGTAATCGTTTACATACGTGGCTGTGGAGGTAGTGCAGAAATGGTCAGAACTCTCCGCCAAAATGAATGGCATAATATCAGAGCACAGCGTCGCTATGTATTTTCAGAAGCTTTAAAGATATTAGCTTTTACTGCAGGCTCATATGTCATTTAGATTAACGTCAAGCGGCCTATTTGTCATGTGTACCTGCCATTATTACTCTAGATGGTCCATGATAAAGTGCATGATGGAACTGATTGTTTATTTATTTATTTATTGCCTTGCTTTCCCCTGTTCTTCCAGCGGACTACCACAGCAACAACTACACTGTGACCAACGGCTGGAAGATTCACAATACAGCCAAGAACAAGTGGTTTGTTTGCATGGCCAAGAATTCTGAGGACAAGCAGAAATGGCTAGATGCCATTTTGAAAGAACGTGAGCAGCGAGAGAGTAAGTGACATTGTCTTTATCGCTGACCTGAACAGTTACAGTTATACATTCTTTGTCTCACATATTTGTCATGTGCTGTTATTCCAGTATAGTGTAATGCCCTGTCCTGTGCCCAGTGAGAGGGTAGGGGACTAACCGCGACCCTGATAAGGATTAAGCGGGTGGGATAATGGATGGATGGGTGTTATTCCAGTGACCTCAAGCAACACTTTCTATTTATTTATTTATTTATTTATTTATTTATTTATTTATTTATTCATTCATTCATTTATTATTTTTTGGAACTTGTTTCTTTGTGTGAAGTAAACATTAAAAAAATAGAATATCATGAAAAAGAGTTTATTGTTGTGCAAAATTTAATTCCAAAGTGTAAACTGTAATATTTCTTATCCATTATGAACACAAACCTTTTCACAATTTGCATATTTTAGTATAAAAATAAATAAGTAAGAAGCAGTGCAGAAATGACCTTCCTAAAAGTTAGTCCTCTACATAGAATAAGACAATAGTGCTGCTATAGAGGATGGTATAGTGGTGTAGTGAGTAACAAATCTCTTTCCAGTGAAAATCCTGCCTGTTATCAACAATGTATCATCATGTTTGTTAAGTACATCTCACTCAAACAGGGAAAATAGTTCAGCTTTGGCATCCGAGTTTAATATTACACCTTGCATGGCTGTGCGAACAAAAAATTGCTTCTCCATGCTATTTTCAGAACCTGCAATTAAGGTACATACCTCTTAAATTCAGAAATTTCAAGGCAAATGATCTGTTTGACGGGAAAGGGCTCATTTCACAGTGCCTGATGCTATTTTCATGACCATGAATTTGGTCCCAGAGGCTGTTACATCCATCATCAGCAAATGAACATACACATTAGGACTTTAATATGTCTACTTTAATATTAAGTATTACGAAGATCATTTAATTATTTAATTAAAAACAGTACTATTCTAAATCCATTTATTTCAAATTGGAAAATCCAAATAATTTGATTATTGAGCAAAATGTAATCATTTGCCATTAAATGGGTTGATTAATTACTGAAAATATAAATTCTCAGCTGTTTTATTTAAATTTTTTTGTTATAAATCATGTTCTGTGGTTGTCTTATGTATCTTTTTTTCTTTGATGGCCTCCTGTCTAACATGATTTTATGGATTGTTGTTTTTCATGGCGGATTGGGGAACACCTGTCTTGCATTGACCACCTGTTCTTGTTTTTGTGTGTTTGATGTTTCAGAGCTTTCAGTGCACTGATTCTGAATGCTATCTGATCATAGTTATACAACAGACAACCTGCAGCAGAAAAAGCGCACCATCCTCTTTTTTTTAGCTTGATGGATCTGTCTAAAGTGGCAGTTTCTGTTTGAAAAAGCTGACCAGTCTAGTCATTCAAAGCTGTTTTAGCGTTAGTGCAGACGTCGCGTTATAAGCTGGTGTTGGAGAAAAGCAGAAGCTTTTTTCTCTTTTTTTATGGGGTGGATCATGTTTCGCTGTTTGAAATTGAGCCCAGTCCAACAGGTGCCCCGTCAGTCTCTCTCTCTCTCTTGCTCTCTCTCTCGTTCTCTCGCTCTCTGTCTCGCTCTCTCTCTCTGGCCTTAAAACCTCTGTGGCTCTCAGACATGGCTGTTAATTACATGTTCCGCATGATGGTTAGCTTGACATGCTAAAGTGCTACCTTATTTTGACAGTCTGTCCTAGCGTCTCCTGTTCAGTTAAAATCATCCTAGTGACACTTTAGCTGAAGGGAGCTGTAAGTTAATGCAATTATGCAGATCAACATCTGTCACTCACAGGCATACATTGCTCAAAAGATTTGTGCTGACATGACATCTTACGGAAGGGATCCAAGCCCTGGAATTCCATCCTGTGCAAGCCATAGACCTTAATAATGTGGAACTCAGCCATTCTCGCTTAGGAATGTTGGCCAGCACTGATTGGAGCAGTGCGATGTTATAGATGCAGTAGAATTGCATATGAGTGGTTTGTGTAAGTTCAGAGCTAGCTTTGGCTCTGTAGGATCATGTTACCATTAGCAGAAGTGTATTATTTCCTCAAGTAACAATGATGTCGAGAAGTTTGGCTGTGTTGTGGTGCACTTGTAGAGAGCTGGATGAGTTTGAGCCTTAGGGTATAACTAATGTTTTTTTATGGCCATTACCAATCCCAAATCAAAGACAGATAACTGATATTTGTAGCATGAAAATGTACAAGCATGCAAGTCTTATTTCCAACCTACTTAACACACTTTAGTGTTAGAACATTATAAAAATAAAGCTTTTATCTATAAGCAGTTGCAAAAACTACATAAATCACATTGAATTGAATTTATCCAACATGTGGTTTACATTGCTACCAATCAGATGCTGTGGGTGGAATATGGGGCCAGCCTGACAAAACTGTTGTTGTTGTGCTTATTGTTATCTTGGATTTATGCATAGATTAAAAAAAATGAAGAAAAATGCATAAAAACAATTAATTTTGATAATCAGCAACATGCTCAATACCAGCTCTGATTATTGGTCAGCACTGATAATTGGTATTGGAATTGAAAATGGAATTAAATATCTGTAGTGATGGTCTACAGCCAGTCCTTTAATAATCAAAAAGTTACATTTGTGTAATCCAAGCATGTGATGAAACAAAAGCCAAGTCATTTAGTGTGGTTTCATATGAAATTAAGGACTGTAGACACTCAAATATCTTTACAGTGGTGGTGATATGAACCAGGCGTTGTGTTGGGTACAAAGTAAATTGCTATCTCAAATAAGTAATTAACCTGTTTGCAAGTTGAATTAATAAAACTAACAGAAATAACATTATTTATACATAGCAGAAATAAAAATAAAAAAAAATAACAGAAATAACATTCTTTAAAAAAAAACTAAACGTAAATAACACTCTTTAATAAATAACAGAAAGAACATATTATATAAAAAAAAACACAGAAATAACATTCTTTAAAAATAACAAATATATTTTTTAATAACAGAAATAATATTTTATTAATAACAGAAATTACATTCTTTTAAAAATAACATAAATAACACTTTTTATTAAATAACAGAAATAACATATAAAAAAATCCCAGAAATAATATTCTTAAAAATAACACAACATTCTATAAAAAAATAACAGAAACAAAACAATTTTTAAAATAACAGAAATAACATTTTAAAAAAAAACAAAATAATATTCTTTAAAAATAACAGAAATAACATTCTTTTCAAAATAACAGAAGTAACATTCTTTAAAAAAACAAAAAACAAAAACAGAAATAACATTGATTAAATCCTTCTGATCTTAAAGCTTTTGTGAATCTGGCCCAAGTTTCTATCACCACCATTTTAAACAATTCTGACCTGATGATTGTAACTAGCAATAGAGCAGCAGACAGCAAACAGCTCTGTATCACTTTATATTAATAACTGTGTAATTATACAGAATGTTCTGGATCCTCATTCTCTGCATGATTACAATCTTTGACCTTCTTTGGTCTTCAGCCTGGTGATTGTGTTTTGTGCGCGCTCCTGCAGCCGGATGTGAGGCTCATTTCTGCTGGGCTTGCTGTTTTCGCTGCTGATGCACCTTTGCACAGTATTTGGGTGGCAGCTTGCTTTAGACTTTTAGCGTCTTGAGTTCTTAGCTTGCTGCTGTAATGAGCCTTGCGATTCTGGCTTCAGTCCTGACACTTATGTAGCTGTTGCCAACCTTGTTAACCACACACAGGAGACTGAAAATGAGAATGGCCCTTAGCCTACCTGAAGAAATGTGAAGTAAACAGATGCTTCCTGCTCATCGCTCTCTCGCTCAGCCGTGTGCTGCTGTTTGTCTGCTTTCTGCTAATTTCCCTTTCTCTGATCTGACTTAAGTGCTGCGAGCAATACGTTAGCAGTCAGGCTTGACATGCCCTTTATTCTCCACAGTCCAGGTTCTTTCTCTGCGTGCGGTTTGTCTGAAGGTGCTTTTGTGCTTAATCACTGATGCCTTTAGAAATGTTCTGTAGCATACGCTAGCTATATTTAGCTTCCTCTGACTCCTGTTCAGTTTTAGACTCAGACAGTGAGGAAGAAACCATATAGTTGAGTAAAAGGACATCAGCATGACACATATAAATATACAGAAAAATAAGAACAGCAGTGACAAAATTGGAGAAGTGGGCTTGGGACTGAAACGTTGGTGGTTCAATCTTCTGAACATTACTAAAGTGCCCTTAAGCAAGGCACCTAATTCCCAACTGCTCCATGGGTGCTGTGCATGAGTGGGCTGCCTGCTTAATGATACTTGAAGCAAACTGTCATGTGATATCTGTGACATTTTGGCTTAATTCTTTACAAACCAGAGGTTGTCATAATATTCTAATATGACAATTATTTGAAGGCCATTATTTAGCAACCCATTATAGACACTTGTGTATATTTATGTATACAAAGAAAAAAAAGAGCAATCTATTTTGGGTAACATCGGGCCTTGTAGGCCTACACTGGTGAGATGGTTTTAAAGTTTTGTGGTATTAATGCTATTACTCCTCTCTGTATAATGTTCAGCAAAGGCCTTATGAATCATTATCTGTGCTTCTATTTATGAGGCCTATCGAGCTGTAGCATAAAGCTTATTCTAATGAACATAATCGCTGTCACCAGTAGTAAATCTGAGAGCCGATAAACAAGAACTTCAGTGTAGAAACTCAAGCAAGAACAATCAATGAGTGAAGAAAAGCTGCCTGTTTTCCTGCTGTACAATATAACACAAATAACACAAAGCTAATATCTTCTAAGCCATTATTCTTTATTGCTTCTACGTGATAACACGCCACCAAATCCACTGGAGAGAAATAGAACCCAGGTGGGCACATGCTTGTGTGTGTGTGTGTGTGTGTGTGTGTGTGTGTGTAGTGAGAGTGTTTGATTCCTTGTTGGTTTTAGCTCTTGATTCCTGTGGCTTTTATCATCTCCTCCAGAGAAAATAAGAAAGATGAGAGAAATTAGACCATGTCCTAAAATCTTGCCCATAATTTCACCCAATTATAAATCTGAGATGCTTGTGGAATTTGTAGTAGACCAGCACACATCTGCTATTAAAAATAAGTCTAATCCATAAGAGCTTCTACTTAAAAAAAATAATAGGGATGCAAGGTACAGGCCAAATGGACCACATCAGCAGATTTCTGAATTAGTTTTTGCATTTATGGTAAATATTCATCATTAGACACTAATTCAGCTTTACTTTGTGTTGTTTTTTTGACTTTTTATTTGCATTTCCACAACACTGCTGGGTAACTTTGGGTGCTGATCTTTGATACTTTCCTTGTTGCTCCTGTGTTCATTATAGAGGATAACTGGTCCTCTGTGGTGTGTCGATTGCTGTGTGCCACTTGCTGTAGTTGTCGTTTTTCTTTGCCATCAATAGCCCATTGGGCACCACAGTTAGGCCATTGTACTCAACCTATAAGAAGTTCAGTCTCAGTACATCTTCACCACAGCAGCTCTATAACATCCCACAAGCTTATCAGTTTTTAAAATGCTACCATATTTTGCCTGGTTCTTCATTATTGTGCCCTGTTAACTGATACAAATGAAGGCCAAATGGACAACACATTTCTGAATAATATTTAACATTTTGCCTTCGAATGTGAAAGAGCTGTAATGTTACATATTTGTTACATTGATTGTTATATACAGATTTACCAATACAAGACTGCTGGTTTAGAATAACAAGAAAGTATTTTTCAGTATTTCACAACACATAGACTACTGGTCAACATTTTTAGAAAGTTTTGGAACATTTCTAAGCCTAGTTGGTCAGAGGTTCATCCTACAGTAACATAATGACCTAATACATCAGTCCAAGCTCTGCCAGAACTACCTCAAGAAAACCAACAAGATGGTCAGCTTGAAAACATGGAGTGGAGCACAGTCTCCAGACTTAAACTCCATTCAGCTGATTTGGGATGAAGTGAAAAGCAAAGCAAACCTACAAGTGCCAACATTTATGTGATGTTCTGCAGCAGATTAGTGAAGAACTGTCTGAAGAATGTTTGATGTCTATTGTAGAAAGAATGTCACGAGTGTGTTCAGCTGTTATATCTGACAAAGGTGCTACTTTGTGTCCAAAGTTTAGACACATTTTGGTCTGTAAATTGATTCAGTGAGGTCTTTAACTGCTATGCTTTTATTTCAGAGTGCAACGAGACATTAAACTCAATTATTTTCAATACAAAGCTGGAAAAATTGGGGTGTTCTAAAACGTCTGATAGGTATTGCATATGTATCAACTCTATAAAATAAATAAAACTACCTTATGGCAGCATTTTGTCACGGCAAACTGTTGTATGACTGCATCCAGAAAGGTCAGTATATGTCCTTTCAGTCAGACGTCTTGAGAATAAAGTGAAGAATAAAGTGATTTCTGGAAGCCAACTCAACTGACGATTGACGTCTTAGCATCATTCCTACCCATAACAACAATGTCCCATACTGGAATATGGATTCAGGGTTCAGATATGAAGACCACACACATTAGAGGACCATGAACACACACTAGACCATTGGGCATCCACATAAGTTGCAGGGAGCATTTGGTGTTTAAGTACCTTATTCAAGACACTTTAGCATTGTCCCACTGGCTCAGGTAATAGAATCCAAGCTTTGCTTAAACTACCTTCAGCTTCCCCTTCTTGTCTTTCTGGTTAAAGTTGGTCTTTCTGTGATGCGTTTTCTCTATAAGACTTGTTAACTGTCCTGCTTTGTGTTCTGTGGCAGGTCTGAAGTTGGGGATGGAGCGGGATGCTTACGTAATGATCGCAGAGAAAGGAGAGAAGCTGTATCACATGATGATGACCAAGAGCCGACATTTAATCAAAGACAGACGGAGGAAGCTCCACATCGTGCCTAAGTGCTTCCTGGGAAAGTGAGTTCACCATGCCATCAACATCATATTATGACCGTGTAGCTCTTTTTGTAAACCGATTTAATGTGAAATTACATCTGACCTTTATTTGGACCTGTTGAGTTTACCAGTAGGGGTGGTCCAAAATAACTTTTTGTTACGTTAACATTAATGATGCACTGATATAGGAATTGTAAACATGTTGAATTTTTGGTTGGTGGAATTATGGAGAAATTGAGCATTATTTCGGGTTTACAAATAAAATGCTGACATTGTAACATAGCTTACATCAATACATCATCAATTATGTCATCTCACATCATGTCATCACTTCACGATGGTAGGCTGCACAGACGAGTCACTTCTCTCCATTGTCCTCTGTCTCTGGTTGCTTGTAGCAGGCTAGCACCTGATAATCCACTCAATGTCTTGATGTTATCCATTCAGGTTATTCCAAGTCTTTGGACTCCTTCCACAAGTTCCGTCATAACACTGTAATGCTGTCATGTCATCAAATATTGATTTGGAATATTGGCTGATCGTGCTAATAGTGCTGAAATTCAGCTTTGTTGTGACGGTGCCAGTTAAGCTCAAGAAAATCACTTCAAATAAGTAAAATAAATATACAGGGTGGGCCCAAGAGCGTGGCACCTGAGGCGGGATACCTTTCTGTGGCCCACCCTGTACAATTTTATTTGTAAATATATTCCTATTACTTCTTTATTCAAAAAGCTGATATCTGACTCTGTATGGAATGATGTTCACTCATCACTTTAAAAGCTGTTAAGTGTTCCTGACTGTCTCCTGCAAGTCAGCTTAAATCTCTGAAGCCTCCTAAGTGAACACACACACACACACACACATCCTTGTAAATGCTTTCCCAAGCTCAGTGCCAAGCACCCCATCGGACACAGGCATTCCCAGCAAACATTCTTCATTAGAGAAAATTCACCATTCAGTGCCTCTCTCTCTCTTTCTCTCTCTTCTCTCGCTCTCCGTCATTTTCACTCTCTCTCTCTCTCTTTCAGCAGCATGAATGAACAATGGATGCTGAGCAACACCCATTAAACTCTGTGTGTGTGCTCTCAGCTCGAGTGTGTGTGTGTGTGTGTTTGAGATTCCTCTCAGCAATTAAAATTCCCCTTTTACACTGTGCTGACTGAGAGCAGGAAAACTGTACATTTTTGCCTTCTTGTGCATAACTTCACAGAGTGAAAATAAGCAAGAGCGTGAAAGGTGAAATGAATCTATTCAACATCTGTTTAACAGAGACACATCACCGCTGTTTATTCACGTTCACAATATGACATCCACAAGCTTTTATACAAAAACATGTACGTCAGGTCCTTATATAAATACTGTTGACTGAAGGTTGTGAAAGTGCTGTGATACCGGCTGTCTGTTGTCGTTCACACCGACTGAATGGATTTCATGTGTGTATCTCACGCACTTCATCTCCACTCCATCAGACACAGACACGTTCATACGCCTTGTCAGTCATTCCAGAAACTTCGAATGACTGTACAGTCAGATTACACACCCTCTCTCTGTCAGTCACCGTCACTCTCACTCTCTGTCTTTCAAAGACTCTCTCAGTGTTTCAGAATCTCTGTGACAGACTTTCTGTTTCATAGACTATTTATTACACAGACTCTGTTACACACTACTGCATCTAAAAAAAGTGAAGATTGTGGTAAAGGTTAATTGTTAATTTACCTTTCTGAATTAAATGATTGTCACATACTTTATATTCATGTAATGTGACACTTCAAGCCTTTTTTGTTTTATTGTTTATCAGTAAGGCTTATAGCTCATGAAAATCCAGAAATTGAGTAAATTACAAACTAAATTAATAATTAATAAATTAAACTTTTTCAAGCTGTATCAACATTTAAACAAAAAGCCTTGAAATATGCCGTTTTACATGTGATGGATATAAAATTTGACCTTATGAATTAGATAATTTTTTTTCCACAATTCTAATTTTTGGAGAATCACTAGTATTCTTTCTGTTACATAGACTGTTTGTGACATAGACTGTTTGTGAACAGTGATGGTATAGTTACTTTGAAAAAGTAATCCGATTACTGATTACTGATTACTCCTTTAAAAAGTAACTTAGTTACTTTACTAATTACTTGATTTTAACAAACATGGACTGTTTGTGACATGGACTGTTTGTGACATGGACTGTTTGTGACATGGACTGACATGGACTGTTTGTGACATAGACTGTTTGTGACATGGACTGTTTGTGACATGGACTGTTTGTGACATGGACTGTTTGTGACATGGACTGTTTGTGACATGGACTGTTTGTGACATGGACTGACATGGACTGTTTGTGACATGGACTGACATGGACTGTTTGTGACATGGACTGACATGGACTGTTTGTGACATGAACTGACATGGACTGTTTGTGACATGAACTGACATGGACTGTTTGTGACATGGACTGTTTATTACATAGGTGCTGTGTTACAGTGGTATGAAAAAGTTTGGGCAGACAAACTTGGGCTCTGTGTGTGTGTGTGTGTGTGTGTGTGTGTGTGTGTGTGTGTGTGTGTGTGTGTGTGTGATGGGGCTGATTTACGGTAATTGTTTCTGTTCCTGATATTGTTGTGATAACTTTATCTGTAACAGTTTCTGTGAAAAAGACCTTTTAGTAGCTGGTGATAACATGTAGTTAAACATAAAGTCTTAGAGGAACACATGTAGCTTCTGTAATGTGAATGACAAAGTGCTGTGAAAACACTTCAGTGTTGTATAAAACACTTGCGCACACACACACATGCAGGAATATCTACATATAGATTTTCTTTGGCACACCTTGGCCCATATGAAACAAATGTGTGTGCATGTGTGCATTAGCCGTGGCGAATATTAATGAGTTACATAAACCCTAATTAATTCCCTCCAGGGA
>BRDA01001151.1:44454-63892 GCA_036984385.1 Crenuchus spilurus | reverse complement strand
TCTCTCTCTCTGTCTGTCTCTCTCTCTCTGTGTCTCTCTCTGTCTCTCTCTCTCTGTGTGTGTCTCTCTGTCTGTGTCTCTCTATCTTTGTGTGTGTGTGTGTGTGTGTGTGTGTGTCTGTCTGTCTCTGTGTCTCTCTGTCTTTTGTGTCTCTGTCTGTCTGTGTGTGTGTGTCTCTGTCTCTGTTTCTCTCTGTCTTTATGTCTCTGTGTGTGTGTGTGTGTGTGTGTGTGTGTCTCTGTGTATGTGTGTGTCTTTCTCTATTTGTCTCTCTCTGTCTCTTTGAGAGTGTGCGCGTGTGTGTGTGTGTGTGTGTGTGTGTGTATCTCTCTCTCTCTCTCTTTGAGAGTGTGTGTGTGTGCATGTGTGTGTGTATCTCGCTGTCTCTGTCTCTCTGACTTATGTCTTCTCTCTGCAGAGATCGAGATCACCACCTTAAGACGTTCAAGTCAGTGCTGCCGGCCAGCAAACTGGTGGACTGGCTTTTGTCTCAGGTAGGTTCACCTCAAGCTGTCACACACACACACACACACACACACACACACACACACACACACACACACACACACACACAAACACAAACCTGCCAACCCCCACAGCCGACTCATACACACACTCAGCTGTAGCCTCATATCTGCAACTGAATGTCAGTCATTCTGATGTTCAGTATAACAGCATGAAGTCAAATGTAATATTGCTTTTATACAGCAGTCCTACAAACACCTTTTATTATAACAGTAATAAAATAAATGTTTTAAAAAGCATTTATTTGGCTCCGCCTACACAAATATTCCTTCTAGACAAAAATGTAAATATAGTTAACTCACATGCATAATACATGCATAGTTAAATGTTGTACTCTATGTCTTTACCATGGAATCTAAATAATGACGTTTACAGTTAGCAAAATAGCTGGGAACCAAGATAGCAGGTCAGCTCGTCTGGCCTCTTCAGGTTTGTTTTAATAGTTGTATACAATGAACAATATAATCAAATGATCAATTGCAGTTATAAAGCAGTTAATCAGTATTAAGCTACATTTTCATGATCATAACTGTGACAGACCTCAGTCTGATGAAGCCATAGTTATTTTCTCTCTAATCTGTGGTATGTGTATCTCTGGCAGGGAGACTGTTCTACTCGGGACGATGCTGTCACGCTCGGGGTTGGCCTTTGCAACAATGGCTTCATGCACCATGGTAAAGTCTGACTGGTTTAACGCTTGAATTTAATTAACTTGAGCATGTTTATGAAGTTTGAATGTATGAGTAGATGATGAAAGCTGCTGAGTTAAACAAAATGAACGAAACGAGGTGGTGGCAAAGAGCTACACAACACAAGGTGGAGTGAAGTTTCCTCCACCAATTTTATCAGTTGCATTTAACAGGACACCTCAAAAGCCGTGATCCCTCTTATACCCCGGTTGCCGTACCTTTAGGCTGAGGAGTGAACGGAACTCAAAATTGTCTGTTTTTGGAAATCTTTTCTTGACTGTTGTAGCTAATCCATCACAGGTTTATCAATCAGTGCATATTTACTATCAAAGTCGTCAGAGCATTCTGTACACCATTATATCACAATATTATCACCACCTATCTAATAGTGGGAATAACCACCCTTGGCTCGGAGTGTTTGTTCAATGGTGATCAATAGTCGCATTTCCATTGCAGTTTTGCGCAAAACTTTATCGATATTCTGTTTTGTCGAAAAAACAATTCGACAAAACAAGTTTCACAATTGCGGTGTTTCCATTAAATGTGAAATACTTTTATAAAATCACGTGTGAATATGTTTGTTCTCGCGATAAGTCATTACAAACATGGCGGCAGTGGATGTAAACACATACTTCAGCTTTATACATACTGCTAACACGGCACTAGCGCTCATCATCAGCCATCAGAGGAGACGTCGGCGACTTATCAAGGCTTTGGAGCGACAAGCCCCTTATACTTGAGAGCGGCTACGTATGCAGCGTTTTTGGGAAACTGTAGTCGATGATTTTACAGAAGAGCTGTGGATTCAACATTTTAGAATGACACACTCAACTTTTAATGAACTTTGTGATGCTGTGAGGTCTCTAGTGGAGCAGCTGCACATTGTCCAAGGATTCTCCTCGTTATTCCAAATATGCCGCGTAATCTTCATCCTCTTACTTTCTGTTGTTGTCTTCTTCTTCATCGTCTTTTTCGTCAATAGAAACGTCCGGTTGTTGATCACGTGACTCCCTTGATGCGAAAAAAGTCCATTCGAGTGTTTCCATTACACTTTTGTGATATAAACCAGTTTCGATACGACTGAAAAACCACCTCATCTTAGCGCAAAAGACTTTTATCAAAGAGTTTTTTTTTAATTGTTGTGTTTCCATTAAGCACATTTTTATTCGCAATTCTAATTTGCGATCTTTCATGGTCAATGGAAACGCGACTACTGACTCTTTCCACTTTTTGTGTGTTCAGTATAGATGTTAACTGGTCCACTGTGGTGCATTGATTGCTTTGTACTACTAGCCAGAGTTGCCGTCCCCTCTGGCATCAGTGGCCTGTGGCACTCAATGTTCAAGAAGTGCATTCTCAGTACATGTTCATCATGGCTCTTGAACATCCCACAAAGTCAGCAGTTTCTGAAATGCTACCACCCTTCACCCAGTACCCTATTATCATGGCCTTCTGGACACTAGTCAAATGACATTCTTTGCCCATGACGATCGTTTTGCACTCTGCTACAACTGACTAGTGTGCTCACTTATTTAAACATGCAGGAATCCTTGTCACATGGCATCTGTGGCCAGGTCGAGTTCATGCCCAACCAGGCGTGGCCATACTATACTGATGTGACTGTATAGAAGAGTAATTGAACTTTTTCTCTATTATGCCAAATTAAGACACCTGGCAGCCAATTGGCAAAGAGTATTCCTAGTCTTTGGGGTGTAATAGATTACATAAGCCTCTTGAATTTTGGGTTGTGATGGTATCAATGGAACTTGAACAGAGGTGACATCAGTTTTAACAGCAACAGATCTTCTCTTAGAGCTCCTAGCATGCCCACAGATATGCATTCAAATGCTTTGAGGTGAGAGTTCAGAACAGAAAGCGAGAGAGAAGGGAAACCACAGAGGGGATGGAAATCTCTCTTCATGTCATTCCACGCTGACCTGCTGATTTAGTCATAAACAGAATTTGCAGTGTTCCTTGTCTTGTCCTGTTTGCTATTGCAACACGTCTGGTGTCTGGGGCAAAAGAGTGAACCGTGGCTCTGTTTGTGTGTGTTAAAGGGTCTTAAAAAAGTTAAAGATCCCATATTCTACATTTTCCCCTGTGTTATTTTCCCTGATTTTTACTAGAAGGATATACACTGACCAGCCATAACATTAAAACCACCTGCTACACTCATTTTATCAGGTGCATTGTGGTGCACTCTGTAGTTCTACAATTACAGACTGTAGTCCATGTGTTTCTTTGTATACCTTGTTAACCTCCTTTCACTCTGTTCTTCAGTGGTCAGTACCCCCACAGGACCACCATATAGCAATGGTGGTGGATCATTCTCAGCACTACAGTGACACTGACATGGTGGTGGTGTTAGTGTGTGTTGTGGGTATGTGTGGATCAGATATCAGAGCTGCTGGAGATTTCATCTTAGTTTGCATACATATAGGACTGAAAAGGACTGGAGTGTGAAGAGTTACATTATCAATATGCATTTTAATGCAGTTTTTCATTGCAAAAAAGCATGAGAAATTAATCCATGACGTGGTCTTAAAGCATCTTTTCTGTTAGCTATGTGTTCATTTATTTATTAACCACTTTAATCTAATTAGTGCCCATACCTGCTTTCCAGGAAACTGTGGGTGTCAATTCTAATGTAGTTTACAGCCATTTCCAGTTCAGATATATTGATTACAGTTGCACTGAAGCAAACCCTTTTTCCTTTTCCCTGGAGGTACTTGATGAACCCCTGTGGCTGAGTGCCTGGCAGAGGGCCAGAGGGTCTGTGTGTGGGAGTGTGTGTGTGTCTGCATGACTGTTAGCAGTTGTACCCAGCTGTTAGAACAGTATCTGGGGGTTGCACTGGAACAAAAGCACTCAAAAAGGAAAAAAAAAAGCTTCCCAGTGAGACTTGCGCACATACACACCCCTTTAGTAAGGACGTGCAGACTTCCTGCTGAAGCAATAACAGCACTACTTGTTCAGATCACTCACAAAACAAACGCCAAAGATGTTTTGCTTGAGAGCCCTGGAACAGCCCGTCTTTCTAAAATCTCTCTCCAGACCATCTCTGTCAGCTTTTCCATGAACAGAAAAGCACAAAGCCACACGTCAACAGCATCACTCATCACCTTAGGACTTTGGCCAGGACATTGGAATCTGTTCATTAATAGGAATTATTAATTAACACTAATTAGTAATTAATTAATTTATTAATTGTGGTTTGCAATATTGCAACAATATTATTGTCTGATTCATATTCTTCTGATTTTCCCAGCATGTATTTGTCACACAGTTTTCAACATATCAACAAGATCGGATGCACGACTATTGTGGTTTTTTAAAAATTATTATTATTGAATTTTTCTTGAATTTTTCCCCATAGGAATGAATGGGGTGCAACAGTTTTGGCACCCTTCAAATGAAATAGTGATACAAATACACTGTAACAGATGGGCTAGCACAGCAACAACTTGGTAATGCCAAAACAACCACCAGAGACGCCATATTACACTATGTAGCCAAAGTCTATACCAAATAGCAACTACATGGCAACAGCCAAGCAATCACATAGCAATGGCCTAGCAACCACTTAGCAACCGACAAGCAACAGCCTAGCAACACCATAGCTACCGCTTATCACCAACTAGTAATCATGTAGTAATCACATAGCAACCACCTAGCAACCACTTAGCAACACCATTGTAACCACCTAGCAACAACCTATCAAGATCCATCAGCCTATCATAGTAAGCACCAAGCAAATACATTTGCACCTTACTGACCATGTAGCAACTGCCTAGGAACTGTCAGCCAATCGGCTTTTCCAATCGGAAATGCACTTCTCTAGTTATACATGCAGTTAATCAAGTTATCAAAACAGGACAGTGGAATTTGTTCATTAATTAGGCCTCTCAGTATCTATTCATAATTGATTAATAAATTAATTATACATGAGATCAAGTAATCAGAAAGCCCAAACAGGCCAAACAATGCATACCATCCACAACACTATTTAGCAAAAATGCAGATATTAAGCAAGTACTTTCTACTGTTAAAAAAGATTAGCCATTACATTATGTTAACATTTCTTCATTTGACCAATAGAAATGCTCCAAAGTTGCTTTGATTGAAATCTTTACATTAACTTACATTGTAAGTGAAAAGTTTTTGCCTTCTTCTGTACTTGTTTTTCTTTGCACAGCACCGATTTCCAATATCATCACTTATGCAAATAGCCAAGTAATCAGTGCAAATCGTTTCTCTTCTTGTTTTTAGTTCTGGAGAAGAGTGAGTTTAAGGATGAATCTCAGTTCTTCCGTTTTTACGCTGATGAAGAGACTGAGGGCACCAGCACCAAGAGCAAGCAGCTTCGCAACGACTTCAAGCTCATCGAGAACGTCCTCGTCAAATCTATACTGGTGGGTTTATAGTCACACACACACCAGACTTGGATGCTCTAGCTGTGTTCACATTACAGGGCTAAAGTAGTACATGTCTGATTTCATGTGATACAGATGTGTGAAAACAAAAATGTGAGCCTGGATCAAATACATGGTTTTGAGAATGTTCATACTGATTTATTTTCTTTTTGTCATTACTTCATATCTTCTATCATCATTAGTGTAGTATAGCTTTATGCATCTTGTCCAAGAACTCTTATTGGTAAATTGAGTCATTGATCATGTCAAGCAAGTCACAAGCCAAGTCATACTGAAGATCTACCCCATGTTCCACATATAAATCAGATAAGACTGTTTTGTCTTCTCAATAAAATGCATAATCCATTTGTAGCCAAGTTTAACATGCAGTAGTTTAAACATAGCATTAGCTGTCTAGCTTCATTATCTATGGTAACTATGTTACCTAAAAAGTCAGTCATATACCTTTCTCCACAAGTTTTGTGATGATGGATGAAGTTGGATGCTGTGGACATCAACTACAGACCTTAAACATCACTGGAACAGCCTTTTTCAGTAGTAGCCGCCTCATACATTGGCTTTTGCTGATCTGCCTCATTCTTGGAAGGTTGCCAGGTCTGCATGCATTTCAACCCAATGCATATCACCCAAACAGGTTTCAAAGATTAAAAGTACCAACTCGATATCTACAAAAATGCAAATATTTAATTAAAACTCAAATCTAAGTCAAGTCACAAAGACCAAGTCAAAGTCAAGTTGAGTGTTTGATGTTGGTCAAGCAAATTTCAAACCCTTAAATTTGCAACTCGAGTCTGGCTCAAGTCATGCCATGCGACTCAAGTGCACAAGCTTTGCTTATTGCTATGGTGTAATCTGCTTACCCAGATGAAGTATCTAACCCCAGTCTACGGTGTTAACCACTACACTTCACCAACTGCCATAATACAGAACTAGTAATATGTTATGCTACACATAATGTATATGAATTTTCTTTAGAAAACATGCCTGGGGTCCTGAGTGGCTCAGCAGGGTAAGACGCTGATGCTGTGACCAGAGGATCGTGAGTTTGGATCCCGGTCATGCTGTTTGCCATCAACAACCGGGGCCCAAGAGAGCAAAAATTGGCTGTGCTCTCTCTGGGTGGATAGATGGTGCTCTCTCTCCCTATCATTCACACATTGTAATATTTGCTGGCTCAGGCGTCTACTGATTGGTCCATTCGGAGCTGGGAATCCTGTGCCTTCCTCCGAGCGTGTTGGCTCCCCAGTGACGGTGTATCAGTGGTAGTTCAAAAAGAGGTGATGGCCATATCACACGCAGTGGAGGAGGCATGTGCTTGTCTTCACCCTCCTAGACTCAGGGACAGTGCAAAGGGATGGGGAGAGTCCTAATGGATGGGATGGGCTAACTGGCTACTACTACATTGGGAAGTGAATAAAAATTGGCAAAAATTTATAAAAAAAAAAACATGCCTCAAAAATTTGAAATCCATGGAGTTAAAAATCAATCCTTTCCTTTTGGAACAAACCAGGTAATCAGGTAATGTCTCCACTGCTGCTCTGAGACTTTAAAGGTTTGATTGCAGGCTCACCTGCTCTCGCTCCTTTACATCATATATACACACTGACTTCTCCAGCAGGTGCAGTTTGGAACCTCTTCATTCAGCGGCCTGATCATCTTAATCAGCCTGACCTTTACACACCACTTTCATCTCAGTGCAGAATACTGCTGGAGATGATTAAACACATCATACGCCCTTCAGCTGTCTTTCCTCTGATCTGAAGCAAACACTTTCATTATGAGTCTCTTTTCTTACAATGCTGGTGGGCTGGAGGTTCTTTAGCCACTGTAGGTGCTTCAAGAGAAAGAGAGAAATGAGCTTTGGCAGCTGTTCAGGTTCTCCTAAGTAGTGACCCGTTGCTTCTTTTTGGCTTCTGCAGATCCATCCTGAGGAGGAAGACTATGGATTTGAGATTGAGGAGAAGAACAAAGCCATCATGGTGAAGAGTGTAACCAGAGGCTCATTTGCTGAGGTGAGATCTGGAGCTGAGCTGGTCAGTTGTGTGCTTTCATTGAAAGAGTTGAGCAAATTTGTTTAGAGCACTGGAGATCTTCCTGTCTGTAGAGTTTAGACTGAACCCTAATCTGTTACGGCGGTCTGAAATGTAAGAAATGCTGCCTACTCAGGCGATATTCTGAATCAGGAAGGCATGTTGTGCTCAAAGCCAGTGTTTACATAAAAAATGACGTTTAAAAACTCAATTGGTCAGTCTTTTTAGCTACTGATAGCTGGTGATTGTATTTTTGTAGTGTATTGAAGCCACTGAATGTGTTTTAAACATGAGTCACTTGCTGCATTTTAGGGCCCCTACTTAGTCAGCAAGGCGTCTACCTTTAAGTATCAGACACAGCCCATGTCTGATTCAACCAATTATCCTCATCATCTAAATTAGGTGTTTGATGTAGGTTGTGACCAAATTCTGCAGTAACACCTCCAGTCATGGTGACCACTGATGTAGAAGATAAGTGCAGATGGTCCTGAGATGATGGTGTTTTGATGAGTCTGGTCCTGAAGCGAAAGAGCTAATTGAGAGATTTCCTGCTAGTTGGTGTAAGATTTGGTCATTTTGTGGTTTACAAATTAAATAATTTGCGTGGTCGTGAAACATCTGTGTGATCATCATGGTGACTAGACTAGGTGCTCTTTCAAGGGTGGAAACCACCCTCCAACCTTTAAGACTTAAGTGTGGCATTATTTTCCTTAAGTAGTGTTTTTAAATTCAAAAAGGCTTCATGCTTTCACTTAAAGCTTATGTTACATCACTCATGCAGTCACTTACAGTGTATATGGGAAGTTCTTTGTACTGAATACATTCAGCTACTTTTAGTTACAGCAATTGCTGACACAGATACGAACACACAGCTGGTCTAGTCCCTGTAGAGAAGTACTGCCAATGGTATAAGACTCTCTGCACTAGATAAATATGAACCTACTGGCACAATGTCTAATTCCAGAAGTGGGCTAGAAAGGTATAGAGCCCCCCAGCATTGAGCTGTGGAGCTGTTCTGTGCTCCATCCATCACTTTTGAGATGAGGTAAAGTGGTGATCATCCAACATCCTAACCTTGCTAATGCTCTCGTCACTGGATGCAATCAAACCCACACAGTAAAGCTCCAAAATCTATTTGAAAGCCCTCCCTGGACAGTAGAGAGTTACTTCAGCAGAATAAACTCTTTTTAATGCCGTTGATTTCAGAAGAAACGACGAATGGGTATCTGTCAGTAGTACCAATGCTTTTGTTCATGTGTACATTCGATTGACTGCAGACTAGTATGCATATCTCATCAGCCTCTGAAATAATGAAGGGTAAAACATGTCCATCTCATAGTTACTGTACCTTAAAGTCTTGTTTAATTTAAAAATGTCATGATGAAGCTCCAATTCTGGTGCCACTGGACTTTGTAGTAAATTAAGGGTTTCCTTTAAACAAATGTGTAGAGAACGTTTTTGTAATGTTTAAAGAACCTCCATGTAATGTAAAGACTTTTCTTAGATTCACAGGCTGTAAAGACATTTGGGAGACTTAGCCTGGGGGGGAAGCTGTGTCGTTAAATGGGGTCAGAAAATGTCAGCATGGTGAGTTTGGGGGGCGAGTGGATGGTTGAAGAGGGTTGTTCGTGTCATAAAGTGAAGGTTTCCTATAGTGGTCATCAGTGTGAATGGTGAGAGGGCACTTTACTTTCACTTTCAACATTTGGCGCTGACATTGAAACATTCCATTCATTTTTTCACTTCTACCCTCACACCTCATTTTTAACGGCATGCATTCTTACTTAAATAAGATTCACAGCAATTTTAGCAAAAATGTTTTACTATCGTATTTGTAATGTATGGAATAATGTTCTGTGCTTAAACTGTGTTTAACAGAGAAGTTCAGTAGGGCTTTACTGTAAATCTATTTGCGTCCTCAGTCGTACGTCACTGGCCGCTCAGATGTGCAGCCAGTCCGTCAAGCATGGGTCACGCTTTCTTAATTCACTCCTTCTCCAGCTCCTCTCTCACTTCAGCTGCTGCACAGACAATTAGACATGCCTCGTCACATTCTCCTCACAGTCTACATGCCTCTCTCACCATCTTTCTTTTTTTCTTTCTCCATCCGTCTCCCCCTCCCATCACCCATATTACTCTGCATGAAGAAGGTCACTAATTAAAAGGACAATTAGCATTTTCACCATTTTCCTGTGCCACAGTGCCACACCAGAAAAGTTAATTTGTGTGCAGAGTTTTTATATTTATTATATGTAAAGTGGTAAAGCCATTTTGTTTTACTGTTGATCAGTATGACTTGCAGCTCATGAAATCCAGAATTTCAGATTATTAGAATATTTAATTTGCAGTTTCAGTAAATTACTATCCAAACAGTGTCAATAGTAAAACAAAAAGACTTGAAATATGTCACTTTTATGTGTAATAAATATAAAATTGCACAGTTTTTTTTTAGCTTTTTGAGTTAAATTAAGAATACAAATGAATTATTTCATGATATTCTCATTTTTGGAGATGCACTAGAAGAAAAGTTTAGTGTCTGAGCAATGCATGGCATCTATAAAGCAGAATATGTGGTGTATATAAAGATAATTATAGCAGCTATGCTCAGTAGAGTTTTCAGTATTTTTGAGTTATTACATTTGTGTAAATTTTAGTGTGATTAAAAATACTGTATTTAATCACAAATAAATGCAGTATATTCAACAATTAGTCTGAAAATATTTTTGCTTGATCAAACCTTGGATTAAAGATTTTTCTAAATTAATTTTGATTTGATTTTATTTTCATCAAGTCACGTCTTTATTTCGGAATATTTCACCAAAACATCAAACTGGTGAATTTTGTACTGACAGTAACATCAGTTATAATAAATCAATTTTCCCGCAGCAATCATAGGAGGAAAATGTCTTTTTGGAAAGTCCTAAAGCAGTTGTTTAATTAGCTTTAGACTGAAATTCTGCTCTTGTAGCAAGAACAAAAACATTTTTGCTCTGTTATAGTTTCAAACTCTTATTTTGAACAAGAAAACATATCAATTGGAATCAAATTCCCACATCACTGCTGCTTTATTTCAGACTGGAACTACAGGTCACAAATGATAAAAAAAAAACCCTGAAAATATGTAAAAGGTGATTAAAAAAAAAAAAAAAAAATATATATATATATATATATATATAATTGTTAAACATATATTATTAACGCAGTAATGTTGACATAAAGTGATGTGTAAAGAGGTGAGATTCTTCAGCTTATGATGCAGAAGGTTGAAGTAATATTCACAGTTCCTGAATGTCCTATCTTCAATCCATTTTCTCCTCTGTCTCGTCTATTCTCTGCTGCTCTACTCATCTCTTCTCAACAATGCCGCTGTCTGTCCTCTCCAGGCAGGCTTTAGCAGTAAGAGAGAAAAAGCACAGGCCGGTCTTAAGGGCAGAATCGACTAATCAAAAGACTATTGGAACGAGTCTGCTCGGGTGGAGAATACTAAACACTTCTGTGCAGAAGGAAGGGACTTGTTTCCACAAGCAACACACAGCCACAGTGACTCAGTGTGTGTGAGAGTGTGTGTATGTGAGGGTATAGAGGCCTGCTTTATCCACCATTACAGCCATGCATTGCTTATTTAAAGAGCTCTTATTTTAGTGATTTTATACTGGCACCTGACACAGAGACTTATTTAGTATTGCTGGGAGCTGGGAACATCTGAGAGAGGGAGTGTGTGTGTGTGTGTGTGTGTGTGTGTGTGTGTGTGTGTGTGTGTGTGTGTGTGTGTGTGTGTGTGTGTGTGTGTGTGTGTGTGTTTAAATAAATGTATGGATTTTATTTTCACCAGATTATTCATTTATTGTCATATATTGATGTATTTCAGCTTATACCCCAAAATACTCTTTTCTTTTTGGCTCTCGGGTGTCTTAATTAAAAATAATTTATATTATTATTATTATTAAATTCTTATTAAATAATTATTCAAAAGTATTTGTATATGAGGACACCTACAAAGCAGATGGTTTGAATGTTAACAATAATAACTATATAGGCCCCCAGTAGCTCAGTGGACTAAGGTGCTACCACTATGATCCAAGGATCACAAGTTCAAATCCCAGTCATGCTGCTTGCCATCAAAAGCCGGGGCCTCGAGAGAGCAAAATTGGCTGTGATCTGTCTTCAGGTAGGCAAGATGGCACACTTTCCCTAACACTATAAACAATGTTGACTGACTCGGGCGTCTGCCGAGCAATCCGTCAGAACTGGAAATCTGCGCTTTCCTCCGAGCACACTATGACACTATGGGCACAATTTGGACATGTTCACTGTTAGGTGTACTCATTTGTGTTGCCAGTTATTTGGACATTAATGGCTATATGTGTTGAGTTATGCTCAGAAGACAGTAAATCTATACTGCTACACATGCTTTACACTGACTGCTCTAAATTATACCGGTTTCATTTAAACAGTGTTGTCCCATGAAAAGATATAAATTTTTTTTTTCAGAAATGTGAGGGATTAATAAAAAATATATTTAAAAAAATTATATATATAAAAATATAATTATAAAAAATAATCTCACAAAAGCGAGTAACAGTTTAGTGAGATTATTTTTTTTATAATAATATTTATATATATATAATTTAAAAAAAAATATTTTTTATTAATTTATTTTTGAAAAGTAGACCCTTTAAAGCTTCCGGGGTATGTTTCATTTTGTTTCTAGGATAACATTTTGCAGAGTAATATAAATGTTTTGTGGAATGTCATAAATATGCTGCCGTTGGGGGAACCGACTCCAGAGGATTAATTGCTCTACCACATTTATTAAAATAATATTCAAATGTAAACAATATTTCTCTTACTTCTGATGTAATCCATGTTTTGTGTTAGCACTGGAATTATGAGGCTAAGAGAGCTAACTAATATACAGGTTCTTGTTATAAAATTAGAATATCATGAAAAAGTTGATTTATTTCAGTAAATTGGTTAAAAAAAAAAAGTGAAACTTGTATATTAATTCATCACACACAAACTGATATATTTCAAATGTTTATTTTGATGATTATAACTGACAACTAATGAAAATCCCAAATTCAGTATCTCAGAAAATTAGAATATTACTGAAGACCAATGCAAAAAAAAGATTTTTAGAAATGTTGGCCAACTGTAAAGTATGAACGTGAAAAGTATGAGCATGGCCAGCACTCAAAATTTAGTTGGGGCTCCTTTGGCCTGGATTACTGCAATGATTGAATATAATATGCAGGTTTCACTGTTTGAATGGAATTGCTGAAATAAATCAACTTTTTCATGATATTATAATTTTATGACCAGCACCTGTAAGCTTATCTACACCAAACAACATTGTCCAGACTGCAGTCATACGTCATTAGTTACATCAGACTATGTCTGCTTATTCAGTAGTCTCATATAGACTTGATTGCATAATTTTTGTCACCATATAATGTATTGTTATCTAAAGGATGTACAGTAGCATGTACTTTTGTCCTTTTTAATGCATGACATTACATTGAACATTGTCTGAAACCATGTAAACAAGTTTGACGTTACTTTAAGCACTCAATGCTAATTGGTTTACAAGACCTTCCATTACTTACAAGCTACATTATCCTCATAGTTGCAGTGCAGAACTAAGGACAGTAAACATTATCTTGGATTACAGACTACATTGTAATATGTGTTGTCATATTAATAGAACATTTTTTAGGAGCAGCTAGAGTTTGTCAAGTGCAGGTGAACATCATCCTCACAGTGATTTTTGTGTTTTTACGTAGATGGCGGGGCTGCAGGCAGGCAGGAAGATCTACTCCATCAATGAAGACTTGGTGTTCCTGAGACCCTTCTCTGAGGTGGAGACCATGATCAACCAGAGCTTCTGCATTCGGCGCTCACTTAGACTGCTGGTGGCCACCAAAAACAAGGAGTGAGTACTTATATGGGTGTAACCTGATACACATGGTGACGCATTTAAATATACCTTTAACATCTGCTGTACTGTAAACAGTCCAGCTGTAAGCTGATCTTATTCTTACCAGCATTACACATATGGGACAGGTGATATTAGGTGACATACGCACTGCAGGTGATGTGTGTGTGTGTGTGTGTGTGTGTATTGTTAAAGCACAAACCTAATGTCTGGTTAGCTATATCACTCCCTAGCTGTTGATACTTAACAGTTCAGAAAATAATGACAGATACAGCTTGAGCTCAAATAAACATTACTCACCGTTGACCTCTAAACATGTTATAGCACCATGTCTGAACTTGCAACCTTGTTGTTTTTATAAAAGCTGTGATTATGTAAGTTAAAGCCTTTCATTTTTTATTTTTTTTGCCTCAATCCAAACGGCACTCTTTACATTCAGTTTATGTAAGCAACACTGTGAAAGGTAAGGACAGAGGAACATAACGGCAGATTAAATAAGTGTGATTGTGCAGTAAAATGGAAAAAAATATTCTTAAAAATAATAAAATAATTAAATAATAAAGTCAAGACATTTTAGACTTTTTCTGTTTACTGGTTCATCAAAATATGTTCACAAAAAATGATAGTTGTTCTTATTTTTGTGTTATATGTACAAATATGCTGATCAGCCACTTCATTACAACCACTTCCTTGTATCTTCAGTCATCATCTACACTAACGCTGAAAAGTTCGGGATAACCCGATGACTTTCTATACTTTTATTTCAGAAGGGCCCTATTATTATTATTGTTGTTGTTGTTGTTGTTGTTTTATTATTCTTTTTATGTATTTATTTATTTTTCTATACTATAATAAAGTCCACAAATGCTGCTGCTCCAGATGCTCAGTCTTCTGTGATAGAAAGGTGAGGTAGGACAGTGTCACTGTGTTTAGTTCACAAGTTGTTTATGGTCAGTTTAGAAGCTTTACTACAGCTGGTTAATCTCCACCAGAAGTTTAACACATTGTGTGAGACATCACTGGACATGACTCTGTCCAACCTCACTCTTCTAACAGAAACATTTGAGTATCTGATGCAGCAGAATTTTTTGGATTTTATCACAAAACAAAACAAAAACAGACAGAAATAAAAGTCCAGGTTGTCACAGATGTTCAGTTTAATGTGTGATCCCAAACTTTTGAGCGGTAGTGTATTTTATCAGCTCCACTGACCAAATAGGTGTACAATACAGATTACAATTACAGACTTCCATCTGTTTCTCTGTATACTCACTTTATTTTTATTTATTTTTTTTCATTTAAAAATGTCAGACTTTACATTGTGTGAACATTTCATGATAAATGAACCAATACAAATGCAAAAAGAACTTGATTTTAAATAATTTTACTTACATTACAGGTTAAGAATGTTTTAGCATTAGTTACAGCCTTTAAATAGATGTACACTGTTGAACAGGTGAAGAATACATGATATACTGTAAAAAATAAGAAGTTCCTCCAGTGATCTCAAAACATGTTGTTTTCCGGTGTAGTTTCCAGTAAATTCCATGGAGCTTTTCACCGTGTATGTAAATTCCCCACAAAAGTTTTTTGTTTTAGTGGGTTTTATGTTCGTCTTGGGATAACACATATTGGAACTATTGTCCTTGTAGGTTTACGCTGTTCATTCTTTCTGTCTTTTACATGAAGGCTTGTGAAGGTTCCAGACTGCAGAGACAGCCTGTCTTTCAAACTGAGTGGCTCCGCCCCCCCATATGTGCATGCCGTGAAGAAAGGTGAGCACTCACTGGTGCTGTTCCAGAATAATCAAAAATAGACTTAGCGTTGTACTCTCGTTTGGCAGGCTGTCGTCTCAGAAGCTAGCATTGTGAATGATTCGTCTCTCTCACTGTTCATGTTCTTTCTTCATTTTCTCTGCTTTGCCACTGAAGATGGATGCTGCTGAAGACACCAGTCGTTTCATTCACTGATCACAGCAGTGAATTAATTTAATTAAATCCTTTACTTTTCCCTCCTCAAACACAAGGCCTTGGGTTTCATTTTCGTGAAAGAAGGAAGATAATTGCATTCTCTCCTCCTAACCTGCCAGGCAGATGTTTCATGCACTAAAAAAAGCTTTCAAAAGGGAAAATAAAAGATTCATGACAGAGGCTGCTGCGCTCATGTGATAGACATCTGGGCTTTTAAAAAATCTCCCCAAGATCCCTCCATGTGTACCTATTATCTAAAGATCAGCACAGTCTAGAACCTTAAGGTTAAGCCTTGGCATTTACAGAGGTTCAGATTTACACCATCATTATAATAGCTTGGTATTATGGGGAGTGTCTCAGCATGTTACACTTACTGTATCTGATGTCTATGTGATGTGTTTACTAGAGTACAGTTCATAAGGCTACATGACCCATAAACTTGTCATGACAGCACACATAATACAGTATAAACATTTCTGAAGGCTTATTCCAGGTGTCATCTGTCATAGATGCTTCTTTTGTCAGCTTTGATCCAGTTTGTGGTAACACTTTGTATAAAGCCAGTTCTCTTAATGCATTTGTGCATTCATAACATTTTATAAGGTTCTCATAATGCTTTATAATAATTGACATAAGTCAGTGCACATATGTTCGTAATAATAAACCAGTGTTATAGCTTCATAGCAAAAGTGAAATAATTCATTATAATAAGGTATTTTAGCTGTTCTTAAATTATTATACAGACAAGATTATCTTCCAATTACTGCTGATCGTAGAGAGAGTCCCCCACCCCTTCACCAGGCACAGAGCAGGGCATTACACTATCCTAGCCAAGCCCAGGACAGGGCACCAATCCATTGCTGGCACACAGGGCTCGTAATTTTATCTGACCTCCATGTTTTTGGACTGTGGGAGGAAACGGGAGACCCCGGAGGGAACCCACGCAGACACAGAGAGAACATGGAAACTTCACCCAGATGGGGACTCGAACCCAAGACCTCAGCACTGTGAGGCCAGAATGCTAATTATCGAGCGTCCATGCTGCCCCATGTTATATTCACATATATATTCATGTGCATTCTTAATGGTCTACCCAGTATACATAGTGCTTTGTAATAATTAACATTGTCCTCTGTAACTCTATATAAATGTACAGTTGTGTATGTAATAGCACACATAGTGTTATAACATAGAAGTGACATAATGTATTATAATACACATTTAAATTGGGTGAGACCAGCTTCACCCTTCACATATGACTTTATATACACTTACTTCTTCTGTCATGTCTGTAAACACAGCTTATACACTTTCATTAGATGTCGTGAGGAATATTACATAGTGGAGGCTTACTTTTATTACTGAGTCTGTTATGTACAGTTACATCCTATGCATTATGAGTCTTTATGAATACCTTCATAATGCATTATGCACACCAGATTCACAGAAAGCACCAAATTTACTCTGTAGCCATTGTGACGGATGACACCAGTAGGAATGAGCTTTTAAAAGTCTTTATGTACATTTAGTGTCCGTAGTCACAGTGCATATATGTAGGTGTCGTGTAGCCTTAAGAACATTGTATTCCATTAAAAGGCCACATTTGTTAAACATGCAGTATTGCACAGAGTGTCCTATTTGCTTCTTTACCCAATCAGTCATGACTAACTTGAATACTAATGAAGATATGGTGATGACATTTGGATTAAATAGACCTCCAGCTGTGTGAAAAAGACTGATGTGACAGCATGTGCTGAAAATGTCCACCACCACCATCCAAGCACGCCAAGCATAAATCCAGTGCTTTATGTTGTGAAAAGTCATCCACCAACAACCCCGTTGTTTTTAAATTGTTTCAGAATTTCCTTTACGTCGTCTTAATCAAGTTTGCTGTCTGGTACAGTCACACCATGAACACTTCCTCCTGTACTCTGCACTGATACATTATGTACAGATCACTGCACAATTGTCAGGGTGAAGTAACCAACATCCTGTACTGTGGCCAATAGGGTAAGTGAGGTGATTGACAGGTGATTGATGGAGATGATTGGATGAGCGCCAGCCTCCACTCTGACAGCTGTCTTTTTTTTTTTTTTTTTTGCACATTTTGATCCTTTTCCCAATGTGGTAGTAGCCAATTAACCCATCCCACCTGCTAGGGGGCTCTCCCCATCACTTTTACAATGTCCCTGACTCTAGGAGGGTGACAACAAGCACACGCCTCCTCCATTTTGTGTGACACAGCCACCGCCTCTTTTCAAACTACCGATGACACATCATCACTGGGTAGCCAACGCACTCGGAGGAAAGCGCAGGGTTCCCAGCTCCAAATGGAACAATCAGTAGATGCCTGAGCCAGCAGACATTGCAATGTGAGAGTGATGGGGAGAGATAGCGCCATCTACCCCCCCAGAGAGAGCACTGCCAATTTTTGCTCTCTTGGGCCCCGACTGTTGATGGCAAATGGCATGACCGGCATGACCGAGATTCAAACTTGCGATCATCTGGTCATAGTGTCAGCGCCTTAGCCTGCTGAGCCACTCGGGGCCCCATGCATGTCAGTCTTTTTCAAACAGACTGAGGTATATTTAATCCTAATTTTGTTACCATATCTTTATTATTTTCAAAGTTATTCACAGTCGTTTGAGTAAAGAAGCAAACGGGACACCCTGTATTTACAATTTAAAGAATTACAGACAAAAGAAAAGTAATACAAACAGATATAAGAGAGGTGCCAAGCTTTGAATTTTCACCCCAAACTGTAGCATGAGAGTTTATTATGACTGCAGGAGTTTTCATTTGTGGAAGCAGTGTTTGAGGCATAGTTTATGTACTGTCACATATTTGGCTTAGCAAAGGTATTTTTGGACTTTTTAAGGGTATTTTATGTACAGTTGCCATTCAGATTGGTTCTGGCTTTTTTGTTTAGGCTGATGTGGTTCCTTTTCTTCTGTCTTTTCAATATATTTATCTTACTGTGGATTACATTCAGTTTGAATAACTGCAGATTGTTTGTTTTGTTTGTTCTAACATGGCCGTTTTACTACTTTGCAGAATTGACTGGCAGTTTTTATTGCTGTTATTGCTGATATTTGAGCGTCTCGTTCATGCTCTGATGGTTTGTTTTCTCTTGTGTGTGTAGGTTCAGAGGCTGCGGCGGCGGGGCTGCAGCCTGGTCAGTGTGTGCTCAAAGTGAATGGCGCTAATATGAGCCGCAGCAGCTACGAGGAGGTTCTGGAGCATTTCAGCAGTTATCATTCTGAAGAGGAGCAGCAGGAGCCGGTGAGATTCACCACCGATTACAGCTTTGCTCACGTTCAGCACTGTTCACCTGCTTCAGTCATTCATGCTTTCTATTGGTTTTGTGATCAGTAAGTTTATTGAACCAAAAGAACCAAAGGAACTATCCACAGAGCCTCAAGATTTACCTACTGGACACGTTTGAGTTATAATAATGCAGTAAAACAATCTTTGTTTGATGACATTTGACATTAAATAAAGATTTCAGAATTAAAAGCTTTTTACTCTGATATTCAGAAACATTTTGACCTGGAAATTTTATATTACTGGAAATTATAAATGATAATCCAACATCACTGGAGTTTTGTTGTTCCTGTGCTTAAACATAACAATAATACTCTCTTACTGATCTGCAGTCAGCTCAGTGTACAAACCGGATTCCAAAAAAGTTGGGACACTAAACAAATAAAAACTGAATGCAATGATGTGGAGGTGCCAACATCTAATATTTTATTCAGAATAGAACACAAATCCATTTAGAACTCCGAGACACCTATCAAGGAAACCAAGAAAACCAAGTTATTTGAATGACTAGTGTTTTGGTTATCTTTCGTAC
>BRDA01001151.1:29558-44444 GCA_036984385.1 Crenuchus spilurus | reverse complement strand
ACAGAGCCTCAAGATTTACCTACTGGACACGTTTGAGTTATAATAATGCAGTAAAACAATCTTTGTTTGATGACATTTGACATTAAATAAAGATTTCAGAATTAAAAGCTTTTTACTCTGATATTCAGAAACATTTTGACCTGGAAATTTTATATTACTGGAAATTATAAATGATAATCCAACATCACTGGAGTTTTGTTGTTCCTGTGCTTAAACATAACAATAATACTCTCTTACTGATCTGCAGTCAGCTCAGTGTACAAACCGGATTCCAAAAAAGTTGGGACACTAAACAAATAAAAACTGAATGCAATGATGTGGAGGTGCCAACATCTAATATTTTATTCAGAATAGAACACAAATCACAGATCAAAAGTTTAAACTGAGAGAATGTATCATTTTAAGGGAAAAATATGTTGTTTCAAAATTTCATGGCGTCAACAAATCCCAAAGGAATACGCCTCAGTGAGAGAACTGACAAAATGCAAAAGTGACCAAAACATCAGCCAGAAAGGATGAGAACATGGAAAAGGTCTGTGGTCACCACCTGCAGAACCACTCCTGTATAGGGGTTGTCTTGCTAATTGCCTCTCATTTCTACCTGTTGTCTGTTCCATTTGCACAACAGCAGGTAAAATTGATTCACAATCAGTGTTGCTTCCTATCTGGACAGGTTGGTTTCACAGAAGTGTGGTTGACTTGGAGTTACATTGTGTTGTTTAAGTGTTCCCTTTATTTTTTTGAGCAGTGTATTAAAACCACCTTTGGTATTATTTTTTTTCTCTCCTCTGTGCATGAATGCAGAGTTGTGGTCAGTGGGTGTATCGTGTGTATGACGACGTGGAGGAACAGACATTCAGCTCTTGCCTGTCTGAGAATGGTTCAGATGCAGAGGAAAACGGCTGCTCTAATGGAGCAGGTATTGTGGTGGTTGGGGGAGTGGTGGTGGTGTGGGTGTGGATGTGGATGATGTGGTTATGGTGGTGTGGTAGCATTTGGTTTATAAGCTTTGAAATAGTATTCATCAGGCAGCCTATACACTTATGAGCCCAAACCTTATGACTAATATAATATAATTATGACTCCAGATGCCCTACACTACTGACAATATTCAAGTTTATATGGACTTTACTGGCTGCTACCTTTTATTATTATCATTATTATTATCATTCCTGTTCACTACTGTCACCATATCAGTACCTGAACAGCATCACAGGATTATGTGATTTATTAATTAGTTGACCAGAGGAGGATTGGTCCCCAATGTGTGTCCGGTTCCTAACAGGGTATCTTCCTCCTGCCCTGAGGGAGTTTTCCCTTGCCACTGTCTCTGTTGGCTTGCTCACTGGGGACTTGGTATTCTGATATTACTAACCCTGTAAAGCTGCATTGTGACATCAGTTGTAAAAAGCGCTTTATAAATAAATTTGACTTGACTTAATTTGGTTAACAGTTTTTGCATCATCTCTGACTGGTTATAATGTTTTGGCTATAGATACCTTGTGGCTTAAATGCCAAAACGTTATTACTGTTAAGAGTAAAGACGAGCTAAGCAGATGATGAAAGTCAGCAAATACCATGTTTGCGTAACCTTGTGACCTTGATTCACTGATAGCTACATTAGCCTTATTCAGCTATTCATTTAATATTTATGCTAACGTATATTCAATTGTAAAGTTTATTATTTAAGACTCTTTTGATTTGGAAATTAGAGCCAAAATCATGTGTAGCTTTTCCTTGTTACTTTCTCATGATGTTCTAGATCCAGTCAGAGGCCTAGAAGATCTGTCTCTGTCTGCAGATGCTCCATTGGTCAATCTGATGGTGGATAACGTGCACCTGGAACAGGGTGTGGTGTACGAATACGTCAGCACGGCTGGTATAAAGCACCACGTTCTAGAGAAGATGGTGGAGCCAAAGGGCTGCTTCAGCCTCACAGCAAAGGTAGCATGTGGAAATGTTCATAAAGATTGAAAATTTGAAGAAATTCAGATGATGGAGCCTAATGTTATTGAGTCCTTAGAACAGTGGTCACCAACCCTGCACCTGGATGTCTTCCTTAACACAGGTGTTGGCATTAATCATAGTCAACCTCACCTGATCCTGTTCATAATTAGCTGAATGAGGTTGGGTTAGAGCTGAAACCCTCAGAAAGGTGGATCTCCAGGAGAAAGGTTGATGACCACATTTTATCTTCAGTTATGGTGATAACATCTGGAGGCTGTTTGAACCTTACAGCCATGACGAGAAGTGGAAAAGTATTTAAAAATAGAGTTGAAGGAATTTGGATGGTGGCCGCTGATGTTATTGTATTTGGAAATGGTTTCCTCATTCAACTCTGTCCATAACATCTGGATTTCTGTGGTTTCAGATATTGGAAGCTTTCGCTAAAGATGACAGCCATTTTGTGACGAGCTGTAGTCAGCTGATTGCTCAGAGCGAGCGAGTGGTGACCATGTCCCAGTATGAGTTCAGAAACATCTGTGATGTCAAACTGGAGAGCATACATAAACGCATCTGCAGCTACAAACAGGTGCAAGAAACTTTCTATTTTTTTTTCTTTTTATTTCTACAGTCAATTATCAAACTATTGTAAAAAAGTTCATTTTTGTGAACCATCATATGTTTTATATTACACATAAAGTGACTTATTTCAAACCTTTTTACTGGTAATCACTGTGGCTTATGAAGGTCAGAAATCCATTATCTCAAGTTTGAATAAATTACCATTCAAACAGTATAAAAATTGTGCATCTCTATCTGCAACTGTCACATTCCTAATATCAGCACTTCTGAATCAGAGATGACGTCAGAAGTGTCTTTACTTGACTAAGGAGAAAAAGAACCAGACTGTTGCTCAATGGTCAAAGTCAATTTTGTTGCTTCCTTGCTTCCTTCCTTGCTTCCTTCCTTGCTTTGCTTCCTTCCTTGCTTCCTTCCTTGCTTTGCTTCCTTCCTTGCTTGCTTCCTTCCTTGCTTCCTTGCTTCCTTCCTTCCTTGCTTCCTTCCTTCCTTGCTTCCTTCCTTCCTTGCTTGCTTCCTTGCTTGCTTGCTTCCTTCCCTGCTTGCTTCCTTCCTTGCTTCCTTGCTTTCTTCCTTCCTTGCTTTCTTCCTTCCTTGCTTTCTTCCTTCCTTCCTTCCTTGCTTGCTTGCTTCCTTACTTTCTTCCTTGCTTCCTTCCTTCCTTGCTTGCTTGCTTCCTTCCTTGCTTCCTTGCTTCCTTGCTTGCTTCCTTGCTTTCTTCCTTGCTTGCTTGCTTCCTTCCTTCTTTGCTTGCTTCCTTGCTTTCTTCCTTCCTTCCTTGCTTCCTTCCTTCTTTGCTTGCTTCCTTACTCCCTTCCTTCCTTCCTTCCTTCCTTCCTTGCTTCCTTACTTTCTTCCTTGCTTACTTCCTTGCTTGCTTTCCTTGCTTGCTTGCTTCCTTCCTTCTTTCCTTCCTTCCTTCCTTCATGATTCCCCGAGGGGAAATGCAAGGCTTAACATAGGCCACTTTATGTGTAAAGAATATAAAATGTGACCGTTTACCTTTTTAAATTAAATTGTGAACAGAAATGAACTTTTTCCACAATACTGTACTTGTTATGACTGTATATCTTTGTTTAACTTTAGAGTAATTATCAATTTATGTAATTTCAAGTAAAGTCATAATCATATAACTTCATAGATGATTGTTATTCCATTTGCTTTTGATTTACATTTACCGTTGACAGGTTTAAGCTTGCACAGACGTTATCTGCTTTAGATGTCAATTATAAAACCATACAAAAACAGAGAGTCCACAGAGCCATATTTCATTAAATTCAATTTGTAATAAAATTTCTAATTATTCTAAATGTTTACACAAACATGGAAAGACCTAAAGTTTTTTTTTATTGAAAATAAATGCAAAACAGCAACTTGTAAGCATTAAAATACACCTCTAACTGATGTGTTTCTTCTATTTGTGTATTTGTCTCAGTTTTCAGAGGAGCTGCGGAATAAAGCCTCCCCCATGTTTAAGCAGGCCAGCACTAATTCACATGCCCTGAACTGCATGGACTTCGTGCCCACCAACTGCCACTTAAACCTGATGCAGGTGTCCTGCCCCAAGACCAGCGCGTCAGCCGGCCGTGCCTTCAGCATCCGCTTCGGACGCAAGAACTCCTTCTTTGGTCTTGATCCAGATCAAGGTCAGTGTTTACTTCAAGTGATATCTTTAAAGTGAAAAGTGTTTTTCTTTGTTTCCATTTCTTATACTATTATTTCTACATATGAGCGAAAGCAAATGCTTCTGTTTTTAGGTATAATATACACTTCCTGGCCAAAAACCACCTTATTTGAACATTTTTATGCAATGTTAACATATTTATTAGTCTGCAGAGTTGTGTTCATCTCGTATTGACAGTTGTAGAGTTGAACAACTCTAATGTCATCTCCAGCACAAAGACTTTTAGTGGGGTTAAGGTCAGGCCTCTGTGGTGACCACGTCAGTGGTTCCTCATGCTCTTTTACAATTTGAACAGAGTGGAATTTAGTTTTGTCATGCTGGAATTTTCCTGTGACCACCAATGGACAAAAAATATATTAATGGAAAAATCTGGTCATTCAGTGCATTCAGCTCACTTCACTGTATTGCGTTGTTGAGCGTAGACCTGACCAACTGAAGCAACGTCATAACACTGACTTCCGAAGCTTACACAGAGGTCATAGTACATAGTGGGTGCATCACTTCATGTTTTGACTTCACCAAGTATTTAAAAGATCTCTGATTATGACCATTCAAGACTTTTTTTTTATTTATAATGCAAAGACGAATGTTCACCTTCCAGGTCTTAAAATGTGATGAATAGACATTATCACAGTTACAGTCATTTTAGATGTCTCATTACTCAGTTTTTTGTGCTTGGTTTGGGTTAATAATTTTACCCGAGTAGCATCTTTTTCCCAAGCACAGGATACATCAAAGCTGATCATCTCTTCATCAGTTAGGATTACAAGAAATGTTGCCAGCTGAAACATATTAATCACTGCAGTAATTATCCAATCAAGGCATCAGTATTTGCTTATTTTAATCCTTTTTTGTCCAGGCAGAATATATTTGCCGAAGGTTATACAGGAGTTAGACAATGAAAGTGAAACAGCTGTCATGTTAGTGAGGGAGGTTTCATGGCTAAATTGGACCAGTCTGGTGGCCAATCTTCATTAATGTCACATTGCACCAGTAAGAGCAGAGTGTGAAGGTTCAGTTAGCAGGTAAGAGCACAGTTATATAGTATATTACAATGCACACAACATTATGGTGACATACCAGAGTTCAAAAGAGGACAAATTGTTGGTGGACGTCTTGCTGGTGCATCTGTGACCAAGACAGCAAGTCTTTGTGTCTAAATATTATTGAGCCACTTTGGGGTGTTTTGGAGGAGCGAGTCAGGAAACGGTTTCCTCCACCAGCATCACGTAGTGACCTGACCACTATCCTGCAAGAAGAATGGCTTAAAATCCCTCTGACCACTGTGCAGGACTTGTATATGTCATTCCCAAGACAAATTGACACTGTATTGGTCGCAAAATGAGGCCCTACACCTACTAATAAATTGTTGTGGTCTAAAACCAGCTGTTTCAGTTTCTTTGTCTAACCCCTGTTTATAATAGTGTGCCATATATTGTCAGAAATGATACCTACCTATTGATTAAGACCACCTCATTGCAGTTTATATATTGTAGTTCAAGTGAAAGACCAGTGAAGATGACTGCAGTCACCAGATGTGTCTTGACTAGTCATCTTAATAGACTGCTTTTTGAATCTTTTCTCCCATAAAGCCTCTTCTGTAAAGTTTTTGCTCCTCTAGAAAATGTTTCACGGTGTACGGCTCACACAGCCAGGACGCAAACCTGAATCAATCTTATAGATCGTATGTGTTCATTCTTTTTCTAGACACTTCCACAACCAAAATATTCAGTAAAATCACCATTGGCAATAAAAGCTAGCCAGCATCTCCATCACAACAATTCCATTAAGCACATCTCCACTTCACGATAGCTAAACGTCATAAAATAGTAATTAAACCATACAGTTGCAGCCGCAAGGGTCTCGTAAATTTCATGCCCTGCTGTAATGACTATTCCCACAGCAAGTCAGAGCCTTTTTAAAGCTCTCTTCCTGAAATTGCCTCCATCAGCCTTCCATTATGGCTCCATTAGACCATGATGAGTGGCTCTCAGTGATGTCAGACCACCAAGCCCCCTAGGACCACCCTCTCTCATTTCCTGCACCTTCAACACAAAGATTTGTTGTCATGTTTTTGACAGTTTGATGTTTGGCCTTTTGATTTCGAAGGCTGATCCAGCTGTGTTTATGAGGGAGTCCATAAAGTCTAAACTAAATTTTATCACCAATAAATGCATCACTTATGTTTGGTTTTTACAGATGTTAGCTGTTTATTGCTAATGATGTTCTGTTAATTAGATAAATTAAGGGTTAAAAGCAATTATGTTAGTCATTATTTGCTCAATACTGTTGTGTTTTATGTCATACAATGTTAGAAAGCAAATAAGCACATCTGTATGAGATGATGTATACAACTCTAGGTTTGAGGTTAATTGTTAGTTTAGGCAGTTTGCATAATGCCTATTGGTTAATATTGGTAATTACGGTGCTACATCAAAAATTAGCATGAAAAAGTGAATTTTTGTTCATGATTTAATTAAAAAAGATGAACTGTCATATATTCTTTACATTTAAAGCAGTGAAGTAAAGTACATTTTTCTGGCCAAAAAAATCACAAATGTTTTCACAATATTGTACTTTTTGGAGATGCACTAGTACTTGATAAATTAAAGATTTAATAAAGATAAAAATAACTTGAAATGACAGCAGACACATAACTTGGCTGATTGATTTTTTAATTAGATTAGGAAATTAGATTTTTCTTGCCAAAGTGTTCCTTTAAATTTTGAGGTTTTGTTGGTATATGATGGCTCAGTTATAGGCTGTACACCATCTGGCCAATGTTTTTGACTGCACCTGCCCGGAGCACCCGCCGCTGTAGACACCGTCTAGGCGGAGCAGCACCAGCCGTGTTGTTTTAGGTCCTTTTTGACGTCTGCTGGGCTGTTTTCGACTTCTTCTCCTCACATCTGCTCAGCAGTTGTGCCACGGCCATAGATGTTTGGAATTCTTCTGAAGCTGGAGCTCTCTGAGCCTCCTGGACTACAGCTTTATGACTGTGGGGAGACTGCTCCACTGCATTAGGAGCTTTTCCAGGCTGTGATGCTCAGGGTCCTGATTTTATGAAGTGAAAAAAGAAACTCTAGTGTCCAGGTTTGAGATATTGTAGTATTAGAAATGCTAAAAATGTCCAGCTGTATTGGTGCCATAATGACACTACTGTATACTGTATATTTATGCAGTAGTGAATTATTAGTGCAGCATTTATTCAATTTCTATTCTTATTTTTTTTTTTCCAGCCAGATTTTTGTCTACTAATTTGTCTCAGTTTTTGAGATATCGACACCAAAAGAATTCTAAAATGTTCCGTCTGAATGGTAATGGTGATATACAGATATGAATACAAATTTTTGTTCTCATATCCAGTTCCCACAATTTTTTTTCTTCCAAATTTGTCACTTAAAGAATGAATAAAAATGCACTAAAAACAGTGATGCTACTATGTTCGATACCATAATTATCAGGTAGCAACACCTCAGCAACCACTTATTAAACCATAGCAACTGCCTATGTACAGCTTAGCAACCACCTGGGAGAGCATAACATTGCCCTGGCAACCACCTGGAGGATGCTTTGGTTGTTAGATCACTGCATTTTCTTCTAGTTGTAATTTTACGTCAGTTTCAAAATTGACGTTAGTTTTTACATTTATGTGCAAAAACTTGCAGCCATCATTGGGTTTCCAGTGGATACTGAATTTTATAAACAATATTTTATATACTTTTATAATTAGTAATAATTTAAAAATGTAATTTTAAATGTTAATTAATTCAAATTATATAAATGTTACAAATGTATATGTACATTTATATGTATATGTTATAAATATTATACTATATACCATAATTATACTAAATTAAAATAAAAAGTAATATAAAATAAATACTTCAGTAATGTGGAATTAGTAATTATTATTATTATAAATGCCAATACTAGGACATATTGACACACTCAATATCCCTCTCTGCTGTTTGTTACCATATTGCCAATGAAAAATGACTTTTGAACTCATCCATCACTCTCTCTCTCACTTTCCACTTGCCTTCTCCTCCATTTTTTCAGTCTGTTTTTCTTATTTGCTACAGTGGTGCTTTTTTCTTCCATTTGGCTCTTAATTTCACTTCCCTTCTACATTTCTCCACCAAAGGCTCCATTTCATCTCCGGTTTTCCTGTTTTCCTTTCTTTAATCTGCACGACGTGTTCACAGCATCCTTCATCTGAGCCTGATTGGTGTTGATTGATTTTGCCTGGCTTCCTTCCCTTCCCTCCACAGCCAATCTGAACCCCATGTCTCACACGGTCCACTGTGTGACAAGCATGGCCGCCCCATCCTGGAGCTGCCGTGGTCTGGATGAGGAGGTGGAGGGATGTGAGGGGAGTGTGGAAGTGAACAGGAAGCGCACCCAGGGTGAGGGAGGCCTGAGCTTTCTCCTCAAGCAAGAGGACACAGAGAGTCAGGATAACTACATCTGCCTCTACAACCGGCTGGACATCGCTGTCAGAGAGATGAAGCTCTATGTGGCTCAAATTGATGTGTAAGTATCAGAAATTAAGACCACCCACAGATTACGCAATTAACTGTGATTATATCACAACAGTGGTGGATGTCATGGTCTGGTGATTTACAGTATTATATGGTAAGAGGACAGTTCTTGTATTCCACATGATGGATGTAGGAGACATGAAGACCTAAGTGACAAAGCATTACGGTCAAATCACTGAGAACATCTCTGAGACGGCAAAATTTGTGGGGTTCTGGGGATCAACAGTGGGCAGTGCCTACTGACAGTGGTGTTCAACTTGTCCAGATGTCAAGACAAAGTCAATGGCAGCTCAACCTCACAACTTACAGGATTTACAGACTCTTGCTAACGTCTTGGTGTTAAGACATCTTAAACATATTAGCATATTGGTCTTAATGTTTTGGCTCAATTCTAGCCTAAATTTTGTCTGTACTTTTTTTCATTTGAATAAATAACAGAATGCCATACAGTCAGAAACCTCCTAAGCAAATATAAGCACTATCTTGATGGAGGCAAGTGGTGGTTAATTATTTAAGCTCACCGTTAGCTTCCACTAACCATGTAAATCCAATGCAGAGCCAAAGAAGAGGGGAAGTGCAAAAGGCCCAGCTACCTTTTATAATAAGAGGAAATAGTATGTAATGTTATTTTTTCTGTCTGAACTATTGCTTAAAACACATTTTTATGGACTTCAGATCAAAAGTAGCAGTTGATGTCAAAAATATTTTATAGCCTGATGATGGCTAATTCTAGAAAAGGTACATTTCCAGTGGTGATTCACCATTCACATTGAAATTTTCTCCAAAATTGGACTGAGCCTGGGAAACTGGCCCCAATTGTTTATTTTAGTTCTGGGTTACTTGCTTTAGTCCAGACTGCCTGGCCTGAGGTGTAGGCCACATGGTCACAATAGAGATTGAGAGTTAATGACAGTTTATGTGGGCCTGCACTTTAAACCTACTGTTAGTAAAGCAGTGTGTAGCTGCCTTCTTCTCCACTGACCAGCTGTGCTTCTGAGTCTGAAGATCTGTATGTCTGCTCAAAGCTGGGGTGTGTCTCTGCCACACCAGAGAATAGAAAGCCCCACCACCCACCACATCTCTGTTCTGTTTCTCTTTCCCACTTCAGGAAGCCTTTTCTGAAAGTCTAAAAATATTTATGGGCAAGGAAGACCCAGCTGAAGCTGAAGCCATAACATACCGCAGAGCAGCGGAGACCATTTCCCCGCCACTCCCTTCTGTCTTTCTGTTTTACTTGATTATTTTGATAACCCGAGCGGAAGGAAACGCAGTGCGCTCTGGCTAATAGAATCTTAATAGACTTTACGTTGATGATTCCTTATAGCTGATCTACAAATGTTCAACTAACAAACTCTCAGCTGAAGTTCAGGTTGATTCTTGAATGAATGTTCAGTCCTGTATTCACAACTTCAGTAACGTTTTTCCTCTTGTCGCCCAAGTAGCTTGTCGCTCATCATCTGTGGATGTTTCTGAGCTCGAATTTAACTTTGGTTTCCTTGATTTTGGATAACAAGTGCCATGGTGGCATGCTTTCCCAGAGGCCAGCAACATTATGGTTGGTGTGTTGGTTGGTGTTTTGATTGGTTGGTGGGTTGGTGTTTTGATTGGTTGGTGGGTTGGTTGGTTGGTTGGTGGGTTGGTGTTTTGATTGGTTGGCTGGTGGGTTGGTGTTTTGATTGGTTGAGTGGTTGGTTGGTTGGTGGGTGGGTTGGTGTTTTGAGTGGTTGGTGGGTGGGTTGGTTGGATAGTTGGTGGGTTGGTGTTTTGGTTGGTTGGTGTTTTGGTTGGTGGGTTGGTTGGTTGGTTGGTGGGCGAGTGGGTGGGTTGGTGTTTTGATTGGTTGGTTGGTGGGTGGGTTGGTGAGTTGGTTGGTAGGATGTGGGTTGGTTGCTTGGTGGGTTGGTAGCAGATCACAGCAGCACAGATATAATGAATATATATATATATGTATGTATGTATGTTAAAGTGTATTACTACAAACTAACTTGAGGTGTGATATGCAGTGTTAATTTAGTGAGATGCATAAATATTATGCAGGTAATTGTGCAGTGATCTGTTATCACATCCAGTGTATAATAATCTGTGTCCTCACAGAAGTCAAGTACAGTTTAAAAACAAAGTGACTGTGCCTTGTAAACACCAGATTTCATTTTTGTTTTTGGAACATTGCTGTACATTTTAGTTTTGTGTATATAGATTCAAAAACATTGGACCCAGGTTTTGTACAGTTAGAATAGCTGCCTGGTGATGATGTGAAGATGCTAAAGTGGCCAGACATGCCTATAAAGAGGCTCAATTTGACCCATAGTTCTTACCACAAGTTATCAAAAATGTACTTAGTAGCTTATTTAACATTCTCTACACTGAAGGTTACTCAGCAACAAGTACCAGGAGTGATAATGTGATTTATGTAGTCCATTTCAGCCTCATCACCCTAATCACATTCACCAGAAAACCTTCATTTGTAAATTACTGCATCAGGCTTAATTTTTGTTTTTGTCCCAGTATATTTGCAAGGATGTGTCATAAAGAATAGGGAAGTTTAAAACTGTGACCACAATGTAGGAACAAAAACCCAGGTAGGAACCAAAAAAGGGTAAAAAAAAGAGGTTACAACCATTTCAGAGTAGCAGAATTAAAGCACGTATCACTCTGCTCAATTCCCACTGTTATCACAACATTGCTTCACTGTCGTAAAGTTGAACTTTGCTCAATTTCGTTTAGTTGGCGATTCCAACATTTGTGCTGCCCGAAATCTCCAATTCTCACGGAAAATTAATGTCTGGCTGCTTTGTTGCAAAAGAAATGAGTAATCTATCTGAGATTATTAACTAAAGGTCAAAGGTCTCTTTGCCAAACTATTTATCATGATGCTCATTGTAGTGTTTTTTTGTTGTTTTTTTGTTTTTTTTTCGCTACAGACTTTTGTCATCTATTACTGGGCCTATCCAGCCTCAGGGCTCTGAACCCCCATCATTCGACAGCGTCCCCTGTACTTCCCCTGCGCATGAGGAGTCCAATCAGAGCAAGAGAGTGTGCTTCAAAGTGAACGAGGATGATCAGGAGGATTCAGGACACGACACCATGAGCTACAGAGACTCTTACAGGTAAGATAACCAGCACTAAGCTGATTATGTACACTGTAACTACAAAAGTATTGGTATTTATCAGATTTCGAAGCTTTGCTGTGAGGATTTGATTACATTCAGTGACATGAACGTTAGTGAGGTCAGGATGTTGGAACATCACCTCCCCACCTCATCCTCAACTCCCCAACTCACTGTACTGGATGGAGCACCATCATTGCAGAGCACAGCTCCAATGCTCCACAGCTCAATGCTGGGGGGCTTTGTACCCCTCTAGCCCACACCTGGCATTAGAAATGATGCCAATAGGTTCATATTGATCTGTTCCAGAGAGTCTTATTCTACTGGCAGTATTGTCTACAGGGACTAGACAAGATTGTCTGTGCTTCACAAGCAGAGGTCGTGTTTTTGGTTAAAAAAGTGATATATAGTGTATATTTGTGCTTGTTTGTTTTCCACTGGTGTGGAATTGAAGCCAGTTATGCTTTCAGATGATTAACTGAAGGATGATTGTAAGCTGCAGTCTAGAGTAGGTGTTTGTGAAGCTGAAAACCGCAGGCAGGATGGTGTCTCGGCTTCAGGGCAGGCTTCATGGCTGCTCCTCCTGTGGAACAGATGTGTTTAGAGCAGACACACTCATGACTTGTGATGCTCCTGCATGGTTAACCCTTACGCCACATTGGAGCTGGATTAGTTTTGCATGGGATGGGCGCCATCATTTGTGATTAATTATGAAATTCATTATTTTAATCCAGTACGAATCTGTAATATCTTTAGTGTTAGTAAGTCTGACAAGTTATACAGATTATAATGTAATAAATTTCATTTATGCAGCACAAAACAGACCAAAGTTCTTTACAGAGAGAAGAGAATAAAACTAGAGCTCTGTCCGTAATAGTAGTCCTGTCTAAAGTGACCTCACACTAGTTATTATTATTATTTTTGACCATCATGCATGTAGCGTAATGCTAACATGAGCACCCAGGCTATAATATTTAACTCCAGTTATTTGTGGTAATTACAAAAAATAACTACACATCAGCCAATAAAATCTCTTACAAATGACACTGTAAAGCTTATCCTTGTAAAACTAATGCAGCTCAAAATTATTATTGTAAATTTGCTATATTTCTGTAATTCCATAGTAAAATAAGTACAGAGATGGTTATATTTGGGGGTATATTTACAATTTAGATGTCATTGACATGTTGGAGCAACAGGGTTGAGACTGTAAGCCCATATTCGATTTTCATTCTATCCATATGGTATCCAGTTTAATTTCTGGTATTCCAGATAATCAAAAACCACATGAAATCGAATTTTTGCAAATCGGATCCAAGCCACATTTGGAGGGTAGTTTGAAATACGATTGCAATCAGATTTGTACAGATTTGTTTCAGTCTGGGCTCTCTGGCTGCTCAAATCGGATTTCAAAGTGCCTTTCACGGCACTCACACTGCGACAAAAAAAAGACACAATCCAAGATGCGTGTCCCAGGTTGCCAAGTCCTCTAAAATCACTGTGTATCAAATTCGCCCTACACAAACTTAAAACTAACCCAAAATCTAAAGAGTCTAATCACAGATGTTTGAGGAAGATATAATTGCTTTTTAACACTCTTAAATCTTATTTTAGTTTTACTCTAATCTATAATTTTAGATCCCATTTAATTGGGGTCTTCTAATATTAGAAAATCTACCGTCAGGCATCACACTTTTTCTACTGTGTGACTATCAGAGTTTTTGGCGATCACGGTACGTTTTTAAAGTAGCCCAAACACCAACACCCACCTCTGAAATTTTACCCATGAGTGCATTTAAATAAATGCTGCAATTTTATGGGAAAACCGGGCATCTGGCAACTCTGAAGCCATGTCACCAGCGTAGCTGTAACTACTGATGCCTGCACTGTTACCACTTATTTCTATCTTTTCTTATTTTGCCTAATTTATGTCAGTTTATGAGTGATTTATGTCTTACTGCTGTAACGCTGCAATTTCCTTTTGGATCAACAAACTTTCCTCCATCCAATATTCCATCTATCCATATTTTCCATCAAATCCTCCATACATCTATCCATTCATCCATCCGTCTGTTCATCCATCTTTTCTTTTTTTTTAATATTTTATTTACATTTTTCAAGTTTGCATACAAACATCACACACCCTCCCCCCTCCACCCACCCAATAACAACAACAAAAAATATAAAATAAAAATAATTATAACAATAATAAATTACCAAAGAAGAGGAAAAAAAAAGACAGAAAGCAGCACACCGTTACATATTTCAACTCTCTATCTATTGATCAGTCAGCCATGTCTTATACATTACTGATCATGTTGTCCTCTTTGGTCCTCTGAATACCTGAGAAGAGGGTTCCACATTTTCCCAAATTTTGTATGTTTCCCCTCACGTTCATATCTGATCTTCTCCATATGGAGTGTACCAATTAGTTCTCCAAGCCAAGTTTCAAATTTGGGTGTTATTTCCTTGTTCCAAACTAATAAAATAACCTTCTTAGCTATTACCATGCCATGTTGAATTGATTGAATTATAGAGTGATCAAGCAGCTCCATTTATGGAGACCACCCAAGAATCGCAACTGCATGGTCCAAAATAAAATTAATCTAATATGCCTTTGCATAGCACTCAAACACTTTTGACTCCTACGAGGTTGATGGGTTTTGAATTTCCTATACACCCTCTTTCTAAACCCTTACTGTTATAGTCTACTAGAAACCCGTTTTAGTGATGTTTTATGAGTAAGTACAAGATATTTAAGGTTAATATCGATTTGTCGATTAAGTTATATTTCAAGACGTCTCTAATGTGATGAGGGTTTGTTTCGACGTAAGATATATGGGTCGACATAGAGGAGACACACACTTTACATTCTCAGTTCTACCAAGAAATCGAGTAGATATGACCTTAACATGATTCAATTTATTAAAAACCAGTTTTCACAAACTCACGATACGTTTCCGTATAATCTAATTAAAATAAAACCTGGTACGTCAACGCTAAGAACCCACCAGAGGTATTTACCTCG
>BRDA01001151.1:0-19833 GCA_036984385.1 Crenuchus spilurus | reverse complement strand
ACCTAGAATGATACACATTATAGACATAGACTTATAAGATCCGTTACTAATTTCTGATTGGCTGTTTGCTGTGAATTCAGAGAAACGTGTTCTCCGTTAAACGGAGGAAAGACAATCAGAGAGTTTTGCGTGAATCTTGCTCTGTTTAATAAAAAGTGTGCTCCTGGCATTTGTCAGTGAAACAGATGACGTGACAGCGGGGCCAGCCAATCACAGATTAGCAACAAACGGCTGAGCTAATCAATGAGATTGTAGGCGGGCTTCAGATTGGGCAGCTCCGCTGGATCCTAGTGTTTGACTTGTGTCCATTTAATATAACGTGACAGTGTTTTTGGAGGGCGCTCTCTCAGTTCAATCGCATTTCTCCCCTTTGATGAAAATATGGAACAAATCGCGTCCCGTATCAGCTCAATACGGAACATGACTTTTAGTTCACAAATAAGGAACGATTCCGTATTTTACGGGACGGGTGGCAACCCTACATGGTACACTTTGACCTTTTGGTATTTTATTAAGCGTTGATTTAAAAATAAAAAAGGAACGAGATGTTTTTGTAAATGTAACGAAGTGAAAAGTAAAAAGTTTCGCTTTAAAATGTAGTGAAGTAAAAGTATAAAGTTTTACCAAATAAAAGTACTTAAGTAAAGTACAGATACATGGAAATGTTACTTAAGTACAGTAACGAATTACATTTACTTCGTTACTGTCCACCACTGTCAATGAGAAACAAAGCCAGAATGAACGACAAACGTGTGGGTGAGTGATGAACGCCTGACTGGATGCTTTGTTTTTCGCAAAATTAGAGGCAAGTCATGCCGACAAAAACCGGGTGGATGGACGATAACTGGGACATAATTTCCCTCAATAAAGTCAACAATAACCAAATTGTACAATAACCAGGGCAAACAAACAAGGACTTCAAACAGAAATCAACACATTTTAAACACATTTTTTAACTATCATTTTTTGAACTAAAATCTTTAATTATCATCTCAAAATAGGTCACTTAAATAGAAAGAAGTTTTCAGCTTTCAAATATTTCCTCTTTGTTCATATATCTAAGGAAATAAATTATTAATGTTATAATAAGTTATTAAATAATCACAAGTATGCTTGTTTATAGAGAACAGTATCAAGTGAGCAACATCAACAAGTCTAGTTGAGATTATTCAGTGTCAGATTAAGAGATTAAGTCAGTGCAATTTAGGGCATGTGTGAGTGATTAAGTGACTATGAGCTTAATGGCTACATTGGAAAACTCCAGACATTAAAGATCACTAAGATGATTGATTACATTCAGGCTAATGGGGAAATTATGTAAATGAGTTATTTCTTGTGAACTATCCCTTTAAAGCTCCATGTGCCAGTGTTTCCATTTGTCAGTAAGGGGCTGTTTTATGTCCAGCTGTGGACAGACCGGGTCCAGCAGGGCTCAGTGAAGGGAGGATTCAGTAGTGTTTGACTGTGTGTCTTTCATGTTCAGGTGGATTCCATCAACAGTCTCCTGAAAGGACCGGTCATGAGCAAAGCCTGCGAGGAAACCAAGCATTTCCACCCCGACCACAGCCAGCCAGGTACCTCCCAGCACAGGCCTGCTGTGGGTGTTTGTGTGCCGTGTTTGGAACCATGTTTAGGTTGTGTTTGCATGATCAGTCATTACTACTTTTCTGCCTCATTTCCTGTGTCTTGATTTTGTCTTTTAATTTTAGAGAGATCACAATTAAAGGATTGACTAACCCCAAAATCATCGTATTCCAGATGTAGTTGATCAGACCAAATTTGGATTCTTAGAGCTACAAGGCTAACAAGACTAACAAACTTTAAAATTCAATTGTCACAAATAATTTCCATCAAAACACATCACCTAAACTTCTCTCAGCCCAGATACAGATATTAGAGAAGGTTAGAAGGTTGCAGATTGCACAATTTATAGTCCCGACAACAAGTGTGGCTGGTCAAAAAACCTGTGGTGAACAGGTGTGGCAGCATTTGTAGGCTTCCAAATCCTGCGCCAGCTCCAAAAGTAGCCACACCCTTCTTGGTGCAGTGATTGTGCCTGTCTGTATTCATAACTGGACATTTTTTTTAAGTTACATTAACTATAATAACACTTCTATAACATTTAGCATAACTTTAGCTGATTTAAATCACCTGTTATTTGGCAACATCCACTTCTGTTCAAAGTTATGTTCTGTTCAAACTCAAAGGAATCAATAACTGATCAAAAATTAGCCAGTCTGTCCTCATATCCGTCCATTTTTAAACAATGTAGAGTAAACATAACACATCACAGCAATGCCTCATATCGCAGAACGTTGTGTTTCAATCATATCAGAGTGCACCACCCCAGCAGATGCTATTTATTTTTTTATTTTGAGTGACACTTGTCGTCTGGACAAGAAATTATAGCTATAAAAATGAATACTGAATGGATACTGATCCAAGATCAGTCTTCTACCAGCCCAGCTGGTGTCTGAGATTTTATTAGTTTTACGGTACACTGTAAGTCACACGGTCTCCAAAACAACATTCACTTGTGAGGCTTTAATTGAGACCTCGATCTGTTGAGACATTTTGATGTTGTACTAGTGCTTCACCAAAAATTACAATGTTGTGAAAAAACTGCCCCCTCTTGTGCACCTATAGTTGAAAAAACATCACCAAAGTGCCCTCTAGAATGGCAAACGGTTCCCTGTTAGCTGCCCTTCACATGAGAAAAAAATACTGAGTATGATGATGTGCCCTTTAGAACAAGAAAGACTGATAATCTGTATTAAATAGTCCCCTTATTTGGTTGTCTTTTCAATAGAAAAGGATGCTTTAAGTGTCCTCTATTGCACCCCTACTAGACAGTGTCTCAAAGTGAGCCATGTTCAGTAGAGAAAATGTGATGTAATGTTGTAAAGGGTTCTCCTACAACTGAACATGATGAAGTGACCAGGTAGGTGCCTCACTATTTGAGAAGTGCCCCTCCAGTGGGGAAAAATGTGCCCTTTTTATTTTTTCTCCCCTGCTAATCATGCTGAGTCTGACACTGTTTTCAAGCATCTTGGTCAAAAGAACCATACCAGAAACATTTTAAAACTGTTCTAAAACTTTTGACTGCCAGTGTATGTCTTAGTGGATTATGTCTGGAGTAAATGGAAAACTGTAAATAAGGTTTTTGGGTGAACCGTACCTTTAAAGCCAGTTTAGGAGAGCCTGTGAAGGCCCTGAATGCTCTTTGTATTGAGTCAAGTAAGTCAGGCATATATATGTGTCCCTGTCAGTAACCGCAGACATGAGAGCCTCATCATTCTGCCTGAGTGTGTTTATAACATCACACACATACACACACATGGTCTTTCATTTGAGCTTGAATAGCCTTCGTTATGACAGTGTCTCACATCTACCCCTGAGCAGAATTCCGCCACACAGACGACTGGACGGCGCGCTGCAGATACATCCTGCACAAGAACATCCAGGAGGACCCTTGGAACCTACCCAGCTCCATCAAAAACCTGGTGGACAGTCTGCATCGCTTTGTGGAAGGTGTGTGTGGAGGGTCACGATGTACACTCTATAGATACAATAGTTACATACTTTCTATTTGGTTGTATTCATTTATTCAAGTCACATATATGTTTTCCAGATGGGAGGAATCAGCTCTTGTTGGCCCTGCTGAAATGCACAGGTGAGCGGAAAAAATAACATAACATGGCTAATAATATTTGCATTATTAATTGGCTTCCATTAAAGGAAATGTTTGATGCACAGCTTAGTACCTTTTCTACCCAAAAGAATCACAAGAAACCAAAGTAATTATCCATAGAATTAAATGTCCAAATCATTATAATGAACAGTTTGTCACAACACTCTCAATCACTTCACCTCTTTTCCTAGTTTGGCATGTAAGTATTTAAATAAAGTGCAAATATGACATTTGAATGTACATTTTAAAGGCTCAAAAGAGTTTAAAAGTCTATAAAAATAAAAACATTTCCCAATATGTCAGGTTGTTAAAATGTGCATCCTCTGTATGTGTTACCTTATGTTACCTGAAAAATTCAACAAAAGATCTAATTAGACCAGGGGCATCCAAACCTTTGCATATGACGATACATAGCATTTCTTACTGTCACAGAAGGGAAAATTAATCTAATTAGTGTTGTCAATTAAATGCCAGCAGACATTGCATGGTTGTAGTGTTGGGGAGAGAGCGCCATCTACCCACCCAGCGAGAGCACAGCCAATTCGGCTCTCTCGGGCCCGGCTGTCGATGGCAAGCAGCATGACCGGGATTCAGACTCCCAATCCTTTGATCATAGTGCAAATGCTAACAGGCACAAATGCTAACAGGCTAGCTCTCTTTCCATCATCTCCCCTTGTATACTACGCTACAAAGTAAAGAAAGACCAGGTAAATAGGCAAGGATGGGCAGTGAATGGGCACATGTGCAAAACAGAAATGTTAATGAGATAAATGAGGAAGATGGATGGATACAATCAGAGGAATCATGATCGAGCCCTTGAGAAACCTGAAGACCCAAAAAGAGGACAGGATGATCAGGAGAAACATTATCCACATGGTCAGCAGGAGTCTGAGTCAACTCGACAGCATTAATAATAACAATCATCATCATCATCATCATCATCATCATCATCATCATCATCAGACTACCTGAACAAATCCTTGCCTCTAACCGATGTCATCTCGCAATGATTCTCTATAGACATCCTCATATCCCAGTCAGGTAGACATTATTTAACCCTATTTAAGGAGAAAACTGTGTGTCCTTATCCTCGTAACACACTCAGACCCTCTGAAGGAGGAAGGCATATTTTGACAAGCTATTTGCTCCTTATTCTATTATTACAAAATACACAGTGGTGTATGTAATGTGTTATGTAACTGCTGGCCTGTTGTATTTGGTCTGTTGGGCCGTCTGTGAGTAAAATGCCTTTACTGCGTGATTACTGAACAGTTCTGTTCTGACACTCAGGGTGTGTGCTCTGAGATAGTTGAGTGTTTTATTGCCATTCCATAGCCGTGTGTGTGTGTGTGTGTGTGTGTGTTTGGGGGGGCTCATTTGGAGTGGGGTGGTGCTGTTTGTGTGTGAGCTTCTGAGTGAGAGTTCAGGAGGTTGAAAGTAAGAGATTGAAAGAGCAGAGTGTGTGTGTGTGTGTGTGTATGTGTGTGTGTGTGTGTGTGTAGGGGGGTGTCTCCTGAGGTCTGCGGTGGGAGGCATATGGAAGCTGTTGAGAGAGTGTGAGGGAATCTGATCCTCAGCTCCTTGCTGCTCTAAACACACAGTTTGGTATTGCAATATTAGTGAGCCCATTGGCTTCTACTGTAGCTACGTACTTCAACTTAAATCTGCAGTGCCACATCAAAACGCATGAAAATCAGAAATTTAGAATCTAAGATTATTAGATTATTTCTTCTGGTGTTTGAGTCAATTATTTTTCAAACAGTATCAACATTAAAACAAACAATTTTTGGGAAAAACAAACATTTTTCTAATTTGTATTAGTAAAGATGAACACAGTGTTCTAATCATAATGAGGACATTGAGTCCCCTGTTAGAGATCAATACAAGGCCACATACACACACATTTGTGTGTATAATCCACTTTTAGTGTGTTTTGGCACGCTTTCTGCTTCATAAAACATGACTGCCAAGCACTGTGTGTTAATATGCCGTCCAATCAAAGCGTAATAAATTAGCAGTTTTCATTAGAATGAGCTTCGTGTTCAGCAAAAGCAATATGTTGTACTCTGAGTGTTTATATGAGCACAGTTGCTCTGATTCTGAATCATCTGTAGATGAAAATCACTGTCTGAAGTTCTAGACAGTTTATATTTGCTTGATCCAGAAGGCTCAATATAGAACAGTCATTCTCTCTCACTATCAGTATCAGCTATACGGATCTATCTTTTGCTCTGCCTTCTTTTCAGAGCCCTCTGTCATAACCAGCTGCTGTGAGGAAATTTATAGTCTTCCTCTCTCTCTCAGTCGCTCTCTCTCTTTTATATATATATATAATGTCACAAATTCAAAGGACACCTAAACAAAGTTTAAGGGTATCCATATTTATGCAGCCTCATTATTTTAGTTTGTTTACTTTTATTTTTCTGCTCTAATAGATTTCAGTTAATTTTTTTAATGAAATTGTACAGATTATAGGTGACATTTAAGTTGTAAAATGGTTCTAAAATGATTAATTTTGATGTGATTTTTTTAAAATCATAAATACCTGCCATTTTAACAGGGATGTCAAAATTTTTGCATGCCACTGTATATCTGTATACTTGTTCATTTAAGAAATTATAGCATCTTTTTGTGTCTCTCTTAGATACGGAGCTGCAGTTGAGGAGGGATGTAATTTTCTGTCAGGCTCTGGTGGGGGCGCTGTGTGCTCTGGCCGAGCAGATGATGTGGGCGCTGAACCTGCGCTTCAACAACAACGGCGAGTACGAGGACGACAGCAAGGAGGTCAGCCGCAAGTGGCTGGAGCAAATCTCCGCTATTGGAGTTCTCTTTAACTTCCAGTCCGCACTGTCACCACATGTGGTAAGCTTTCTGAAAAGGAAACCAGGGATTTCCAGTTTTGCCGTCAATAGATCATTAAGATATGCAGTGATTTTATCTGCGGAATTAAAAAGAGGGACAGCTGTAGTTTCGTTTATTTTTAATATACAACATGGTAGCCTACATTCATGTAAATCACTGTACATGTCTACAAATCATGTGGTAGTATGATTCAAGTCGCATACCCTCACCCCTGCTTTAAATCTCTGGTTACCTTCTGCCTTGAAAAGATGTGATGACATGGACTCACATGACACGAGCTTCAGGCTGAGATTTAAACTGCAGTATTCTCTAAAACTAGGTGAGCATGTAGTAGAAGTGGTAATTATAGCAGCAGTCAGCGCTCTCTGTTGGCCAGAACAAGTATACCAGATGTCTGTTCATCTGCTCTGCTGCCAGACCTTAGGACTTCCTGATGTTTTGATTTGAGGCTACTGACCAACAGTGATGTCTGACCACCAACCCCTTAAATCAGGCAACAGAGTGATTGAACTATCCATAGTTTTTGCGTATACTTACTTTAACCTGATCTGAAAGGTTTAGCTAACAAGTAATGTGAGCCGGTAAGCCATCAGCACTGTCTACTGCATGAGAACCACATGCTTCTGATAAAAAACACAGCATATAGTTGCTGTTGAATATATGCTCCATTCTTTTTAGCTTCATTAGCTTCTGTAGCCTCCAGTGCAAAGCTAAAGAAGGAAATGAGCTGCTTGACTACATTTGGGATAAGGGGAAAGCTATGTAAATTAGATTTTTGTCAAATTACTCCTTTAGGCTCATTTTCTGAAGTCTGCCTTGTTGTATCTTGCAGAGAGAGGAGCGCATCACACTGGAGGATACTAAGGCAGCTCTGCTGGATCTGGAAAAAGTCAATGTGCTCTTTCGGCCGCTGGAGAACGAGTGCCTCGTTGCAAGTGAGCTTCTCCTGCTGAACATAAGATGTTTCAGTGTTTCTACATTTTTACATAATTCAGTCACTGAAAAGTGAGAGAAGTGATATGACCAGTTATCTTTAGAGTTTATATATGTAATGATTAAAATGGTAAAATTGGTTAAAAATGGAGTGATATGAGCCATGAGTGGTTCAGCAGGCTAAGACGCTGACACTATGACCAGAGGATCACGAGGCGGTGGCTGCATCACACACAACAGAGGAGGCTTGTGCTTGTCTTCACCCTCCGAGTCAGGGACAGTTCAATGAGGAGAGCCCCCTAGTGGATGGGATGGTTAATTGGCTACTACCTGGTAGGGGGACAAAATTGGCAAAAATGTATAAAAAGAAAAAAAAATTAAATGGAGTGAGATATATCTGAAGTTTAGGGGAAGGACCCGAAGAAGCTTTTATAACCTTTTCCTCCATACTTTACTCCCTATTTTCAAGTTCATCTGCTTCCGTCTAGCACTAGAATTCCTTTTGAAGATTTTTGTTGTCTTTCTCCCCCGCGCTGGAATGCTGGAGCCATTAACCAGCCATTGTCTGCTGCTCTGCTTCGCTTGTCATGCAAATAAGCACGTCGTCACACACTCAGTCTCACAGAGACTCTCCCTCAGTCTTAAGTCCTCTTTCCACAAAGGAAAAAAAATATTTATAAAAAATTATAGAGCAGGAATCATGGTACAGGCTTGCATGCGCATATTCACACACACACACACACACACAAGCCGAGCCGAGCGAGCGAGCGGCCGAGGCTGAATCGAGCCAAGTGGCCGAGGCCGAATACCGAAACAAAACTCGCCCTACGACATGCACCCTAGACCCTACACCCTAACTCTACAGACTCTCATTTACATCACATTACCTCTCTAATGTCTTACAAGAAGGGTTTTTTTTCTGCAAACTTGGGAAATGCAGTGCTAGGGGGCAGCTGCCCAGAACTCCACCCCAAAGCACCTCAGAACTCCTTATAGAATAATACATTGGGAGGGTATTTGTGTTTTATATAATAACTGAGGCATCATCCACTTGACATCTGGTTCCTATCACCACTGACTTTCATATCAAACCACTTTAAATGGCTTTGTTTGTAACTGGTCTAATTATATAGAAATTTTGGAAAATGGGTGATGATCCCAGGCAGCACAGTAGCTTAGTGGTTAGCACGTTCGCCTCTCAGCGCTGAGGTCTTGGGTTCGAGTCCCTATCTGAGCAGTTTCCATGTTCTCCCTGTGTCTGCGTGGGTTTCCTCTGGGATCTCTGGTTTCCTCCCACAGTACAAAAACATGGAGGTCAGGTGAATTGGCTACTCTAAAATTGACTGTGTATGTATGTGTGTGTGTGTGTGTGTGCCCAGCGATGGATTGGCGCCCTGTCCTGGGCTTTGTTGAATAGTGTAATGCCCTGCCCTGCACCCAGTGAGAACCGCGACCCTGATAAGGATTAAGCGGGTGTGATGATGGATGGATGGATGGGTGTTAATCCCCTTTAACTCAATCATAAGCAGAGATTTCGAGTTTGACTTTGATTTGCCGTCGTACCATTTTGTGTTGCAAATGAATAAGTGTGATACCTCTCGATATTAAAAGGTGATATCATGTGAGCTTCATGAGACATCTGATGGGGCCGTGTGATCTCACCTCTGCAGTGTGTAGGGCTGAGGATGGCGTGATGAAACACCATCTCTCTTGCACACGTAATCCGTATCTGGAAACTATTCTTTTGAAGTTGCCTTTTCAACGAACTCTAGGAACAAATTCTTCTGGTTTATAAATAGTCAGAATTACACCCAGTGCTTCTCTGAGGAGTGGAGGAGTGTACTCCCTTAATCCAGTCTCTTTAAAGGTACACCTCCTAAGTCACACAAATACAAACACACACACCCCCTCCAGATGTCCTTTTCAGGAATGTCAACATGGCCAGCAGAGATACTGTAGCCACTTTATCCAAATGCCTCTGTTTTGGTTGGAGGAAAGAAGAGGGGTTTTGTAATCTAGTTTGTGTGCACAGCTAAGGTGCTGGGTTTAGCTCTTTTTTGTTCCACTCTATGAAAGCAAGTACAGCTTTGGGGTTTTATTCTGTGGAGGGTTTTTTTAATATTATACTCTCATATGGAGCAGATTTAACCATTAAGTGCACACACTTGTTTCATTTGTACATGTCTCAGGTCATTAGTAAAGTATATACACTGTATGTCCAAATGTTTGTGGACACCCTTTCCACCCCATTCAGCCAGTTTAAGTTGCAGCCATTGCTGACGTACGTGTACAAATGCACACACAGCTTGTATAGCCTCTATAGAGAAGTACTGCCAATAGAATAAGACTCTCTGGAGCAGATGAACATGAACCTTTTGGCATCACGTCTAATGCCTGGCGCAGGCTAGAGGGGTATAAAGCCGCCCAGCATTTACAATTTAAGATGTTCTGACCCAGTCATCTGGAAGTAATGAGTGTATATACATGTACTTAATAATATGATCCGAATCAGATTTGGCTGGTCCCTGTATGCTTAATTAAGTTACAGCAATACACGTCCAAGTGTTACATTTAAACACAGAATACTGCCAAAACCAAAGCATGTCAGCTTTTCAAGAAGATTCTTTTTGCGCCTCGAGAGGATTAAATTTAGTTTAAGGGGTTCTGTTAATAACTTTTATAGGTGCTGGACCCCTTACCCCTTATTTATATTTATTTTCTTATGTACATATTTTTATTAGAGCTGTACATTTATTTTGTATTATTTTTTATATTATCTCTGTTGTATCTAAATTTTATATAATACCTATTCTGTTAGTATTTTTTTCCTTTTTTCTTTTTTTTTATTTAATATAAAATCTATTATTTTATTTTCTATTTTTTTTATTTTATATAAAATATATAAAATCTATTTTTTTTTTCTAAATTTCATCATGTTATTTATACTAATGTCTTTAATACTTTCTTGTTTATATGTTGAAGTCTTGCTTTATATCTGTTAAAATTTGCAATAAAAATTCTATAAAAATAAAAATCTATTTTAAAAAAAAGAAAGAAAGCTTTTCATGAAGAAAGCTAATGAACATGAATTCAGCATTGTTCCGTTGGAATGAATACAACATAATATTTAAATCTGTATAGTCCTGATGTTCCTTTCAAATTTTATGCAATTTTATGCAATCCAAAGCAATTTTATGGATTATCACACATTCAGCTCTTTAAAATCAGCATCGGAAACAAAAATCAGATTCTAAAGGCCATTTTATGCATCTGTGTCAAATCTAGTTGCATATCCTATGCTGTGTCCTATACCGTACCCTGTGCTGTACCCTATGCCATACTTTATTGTGTAGCCTACACTGTAGCATATGTTGCAGCCTACAGCATACTCTTTACCCTGCACTGTACCATGCACCATAGCTTGCGCCATACTTTATAACATCCCATACGCAATACCCGATGCTATACCCTACTCTATTAATGTTGCCCTACTGTTATGGTGTTATTTTTTGTAGTAAAAAGTGATGCAAACTCCCAGTGACATGGGCCACTTGCGTAGGCTGCGGCATAGACATAACTCAGCCTTAATATGTAGCAAACAGACCGTAAACTATACAGATAATAACACTTTCCCCTCTCTTTCCTTCCTTTCCTGCATCATCCTTCCTCTCCTCTCATGTGACTTGTATTCCTTCCCTTTTCCCTCACTTTCTCTCTCTCAGACACGCCGGTGCACTATCAGGTGGAGGGCAGCCGGCAGGCCATCCGGGTCACTCTGTACCTGGACAGCTGCCACTTCAGTGAGCTGCCCACACGGCTGCAGAACGGAGGCAGCCTGAAGCTCCACTCTGTGCTCTTCACCAGAGGTGAGAACATGCCTGAGATTTCAAATATTTCATGAATCTTTCATTCAAGTCTGGATCTGAGGTCTAGGGTCTGTGCTCCTCTCCCTGCGCTGGGCTGAATCTCTCTGTGGAGGGCCTCTGTTCAGACCTTCAGAGCTTTGTCTCATCTGTGTCGGGCTCTCTGCTTTGATGTGAGGACAGTAAAGGATATGTAGACAGACTTTTATGGGTCTCAAACAAGCACATGTGAGATTTAACCCTTACAGCTATAGAGGTGCTACTGTTATTTTGCTGTTATTTAGGTATTTGTGTAATTACATAATTAATAAGTAAAAGTGCACAATCATTAGCATATGTGCTTGTACACAGAGGAGTTTGACCTCATTTAACCCATCCATACAGTAAAACACACACACACACACACACACACACACTAATGAACATTAGGTGGCAGTGAGAACATGTGCCCTGGGAGTAGTTATGTGACACAGGGTTATGTGTCTTGCTCAAGGACATCAATGGGATCAACCTGGTGGTGACCTCGTTTGACCGGATGCCTAACCACCATGCCACGGCTTCCCCATATATGTAGTCAAACATATTATAAATTATACATGCATGCAGAGAGAGAGAGAGAGAGACAGAGTATATACTGTATATAACTTAGCAGTTCAGTCCCAACTCTTCTTGTGAATGAACAGTGCAGTTCCCTCTCTGAAGCTCTGCCTCCATCTAGTGGTTGTAGTTGCCGTGTGCAGTAGATTACACTACCGCACAAACGTTTGGGGTCACCCATTATCTTCTAAGACAGTGTCACTATCTTTTAGCTCAGCTTTGGAGTCTCGCAAGTTGTTGACATTGAGTTTATATGCTTTAGTACAGCTGTATAGTCTCTACCTGAAATTTAGTGTTATGGTGACCACAAACGTCAGCAGTAGTGTAAACATTTGAGATTAAGTACTTCTGTTAAAAACAGGTGATAAGAGCAGCCAGTTGCTAACATTAGCAGTGCTAACCTTGTGTGCTTTGCTTTTCTCTCAGCACTGGAGAGGCCTGAGGGAGTGCCAGCTCAAGACTTTGTAGCGATGGAAGAGTTTCAGCAGCGGATCAACGCTGTATCCCTCGAGAAGGTCAAGTTCTACTATCGCAGACTCCGGTACAGCTAACTAACCTAAACTGTCTTGCTTGCATCTGAAATCAAAACAGTATTGACTACAGCTTACATAATGAGTCGGGGTTTAAAAAAAACATTTGAACCGGAAGTCCGGTTTTGACTTTAATGATGCGAGTGCATCAGTACATGGACCCCTGAATCGGTCTATTTGTAGCATGAACCGGCCAATGGCCTGAAAAAATAGCTGTCAATCGGTTTGCTGTTGCTGATGTGCTTTCTGCTGCTCCCCCTCCCCCAGTAAAAAACAGTATTTTACTGATTCATGTCAAATACAACAACTATACTTGTTCTCTAGTATTTCATTAATCTGTCTGAATACAAGCAAAAACACATTTTTAGTATTATGTTCAATCATAATGTAAAATTATCATCTATTTTAACAAACAACTATCGTATTATTTCCTACCCTATTATTGTGAACCGAATTTTATCAAAATTCTATCAAAATAGGGGTCTAATTTAAAATATATCGTTTCCGAATCGTATCGCACCACATGAATCAAGATATGTATCGGATCATCATTTATTGGACAGATGCAGACCCCTAATAATTACATACATAATTGGTGCTATAGATCTGTTAATATTTATTATTTAAATTGTAGCTCTAGGGCTGCATATGTATAAAATACCATGTTGTTATATTCTATTCCATTATGCATAATAATAAAAGTACCGGTATGCATTGTTGTGTGTTGTCATGGGAAAAAGGCGACCTCAAACTTTTGAGTGGTACTGTTTATTACTGTTATTCATTGTGTTACATAATCCTACATCTTGTGTTTTGATGTGCAGACAGGAGTCCTGATATAAAAACATTGTTATAACCTTTTGAACTCTGATTCGTGCAGAGCTTTCTACCTGGAGAAATCCAATTTACCATCAGAATCAAACTCCACTGCCATGAAAATAGATCAGGTAAGTAAGACAAATCTCACGCCTCAGGAATGTTTTCACAGCTTTTACGACAATTCCTCTGTGATGTACTGTATGTTTTCCGATGTGCAGAGAGCTCATTTGGCAGCCTTGAGCTTGTAGTGCCTTTGATGAAAGAGCAAAGCCATGTGGCTGCCATGAGCCCGGGGTCAAATAGACTGATCACCTGTTTGAACTTTTCTGCAGCTCCTTCGTCCTCTCAATACTCTGGATGACCTCTGCCGGCTGATGCAGACATACATGAATGTGAGGCCCAGCGCAACAGGTCATCCATCTGGGGTCAGTGTGCTGCTCGTCTCCTCGGAGCTCTGCAGCCGCCTGGGAGCCTGCCACATCACCATGTGTGCCACGGGCATGCAAAGGTAAACAGTGAATAATTAAAGACGATCTGTAGAGACACACTTGTGTGTTTGCTTCATTACTAGAGCTACAATGCAAATCTAACAATTCATATTATATAGCCGGCTAATAGCTATAACCAGTAAAGCATGAATTAATCCCATACTTTTGCACTTTTTGTAGATTATATGTCATATATTTGTCAGAAAACACAGATGCAAGTCTGTTTATGATAAAGTTTGGGAAAATTTCAAAAGTATAGAATATTATAGTGTTGGCTGATTTGTTGTATTTGGGTAAGAATAAAATAGAATATTGTATGTTTGATTAGAGTATCTCAATACTTAACATTGCCAACATTAGGCTGTGAAAAGGAGGCAGATTTTTCAGCAAATAGGCTCCTCCTGCAAATGTATGTAGTACATAGAACATCACACAAAATTTACTTTCACTTTCAAAAAATGACTAGCATTGAAATATAACATCGCCCTTGAATTCAACAAAGTGATGAATGACAAGTCAGGCAGTGTGTGCATGCTCACCTCTGTCACTGGATTGGGTTGCCAAGTACCATGACACATATTCCACACACAAACACCTATTTGACTTGTATCACTATGAAAAAAGGAGATTCGAGGGTGAGATGGTTAAATATTTGAAGAATTCTGCAAAAATTGGACGTGTTGGCAGGTACAAAAATAAATACTTACAGAATACAGGATGTACACATCTTCATAATCTCAAGCAGTAAGTAAGTAATTGGTTAAGGGAAGTATATGAAGAGTTTGTTTGCATAAACATCCTCCGTCATGATATCTGTCCAGGACAAGCACAAAACATCCTTTGCTTTTAATGGAAGTTAATGGAACGGTTTCCAAGTCATTTTGGGCCATCTCTTTTGGTCCAGTTAACATTTATAAAGAATGTAAAAAGCAACAGATATTTTCAAAATATGTCAGAACTTAAAAAATGACCAAGAAAAAGAAATCTGGTAACATTGGTATTAAGTTTCCAAAAAAAACAAAAAAAACAAATCAACAACAAAAGAACTCAATTCTCAAACAAAACTAAAAACAACAAAATTCTTTTTATTTAACTTTTTTAAACACATTTTTCTTTCAGACTGAAATGCAACACCGCCCCCTAGTGTACAAGTTAACTTTTACATGTGACAGTCTCACGAGTCCCACAGAATCACAAGGTGACACCTGCAATAAAAAGTCTGTCGTCTGTCAGTTTAGGGAGTGGTTGTATTACTCTATTGCGTATTTCTGCCATTCCTTTCATTGTTTTACAAACTTCCTTGTATATTCTAGCCTAGAATTCCTTTAACCTGAACTTGTGCTGTGCAGGTGCACTCTGACGGTGTCTCTTGAGCAGGCCATGACCCTGGCCAGGAACCACGGCCTCATGCCCCGCTGCTTCATGCAGGCCATGGACATCATGCGCAAACAGGTACAGCATCACATAATAATGTACTGCAAGTAGTGCTGGGCGATAAAACGATATTGATTTGTTTCATGATCATTTTTCCCTCGATGACAATGATAAGCTGGGACAATAGAATTTGATAAGCATTAACGTTCGTTTCCATTTCACGTCTAAGCAGCTTGACAGTCTGTTATGTGTCTGCTGCTCTACTGCTCCTGTTGGCGGCAGCTTGGTTTGTGGATTGGTGCATCGGTGGGAACATTGCCTGTCCAATGGCTGCACTGTGGAGGCGGGTCTACAAACGGGGCTGCGTGCAGTTGGGGAGGGAGAGAGAGAGTAGAGCAGCTGAGAGTTTTAGTATGTGCTTGTATTCTTGAGAACTGAGTTTAGAGAGAGTCTCCTGAGTTGTGTGATACTGCTGCCTGTTAGATCCTCCTCACCAGCGCCGCCAACGGTTACACCGTTATCACGCAGCACAAGAGAAACGAGCATAAACAGCTGTGATGTGAGCGGAGAAACAAGCAAACAACGTCACTCTCTAGAGCTGAGAGACAAGAACTGCATCTTTACACAGCAGCACAAGTCACACTGCTCGCTTCTCGCTGCTGCGCATGCGCGTCTGTCTGCTCTCACTTTTCTTCTCTGAAGTTTATTAACGAAAATTTAATATTGTGATAATTATCGAGATCGATCAATATAGAAAAAATATCGTGATAATTTTTTTGCCCATATCGCCCAGCTCTAACTACAAAGTGACACCAGTTCAACTGAGTTCTGCATGATTTATGGTGGATGTTCTGTATGTTCTTCCATAGGGCACCAGAGTAGAGATCTCTGCCAAAAACCTCAAAGTAATGGACCAGATGCCTGCCTTTGCACCAAGGTATCAGCATGTTTTCAGCTAAACCCAGCTAATGTGTGTTGTACTAATTATTGCATTATTCTTATCTCTTTAAAAAAAACTTTTTTTTTTTCAGGCTCTTCAAGCTGTGTCTACCACCGTCTGATGGTGACCTCTAAGGATGGTCACATTCTTCACTGTAGCCACTTCAAAGATTAGAGAAAGACGTGTTTCTGGGACTTCACAAGTCGTATAAAGGTCATACATGCCTTTTTATGGTTGCCTGACATTTCCGTTCTACCACACCTCCACTCTCAGACAGTGTTCCAGAGAACGGTTGAGCCCGACGCAAAAGGACTGTGTGTGGGTAGACTAGCCAGTTGCTAATATTAGCAATGCTAACCTTGGCTAGCAGAGTTTGCTCTCATTGCAAAGGCATAGACTCTTAACGTACTTGGATTTTGCCTGTTGCTGGTGGCGTTTTTATGCCTCTTCTCCAATGCATCTTTGTTTTTAACCGAGTTACTAAAACTACCTGTAATAGACTGTGTTTCTCACTTTGCCTTCGACTGCAATGCCAGTGAGCTAGCTGGTTCAGTCTATAGATGGCGAGGCTGAGTCTTTACTTATGGCCTCAGATATGTGGTGATTATGTGCAATTACTGTAGCTTAGCATGTGCGTTCTGCACTATTCCATATCCAAGAGTGTTCTTCAAAAAGGAATGTTTGATTTTTTCACTTTTATCAGGTATCACAAAATTACTGAAACCATTCCAGTGTAACCACCCAACAGTATTATACACGGACCAATCTGACACTGTTTAAAATGTTGTCTTAGTTTGTATATTGAAATGCTTTATTTTATTTTATTTTATGTTATTTTATTCTGCGTTTTTCATGATGGATTCCATCATTGATGGATTGTTGGATTGTCAGAGGATGACTGAAAAATAGAACTGAAGATGATGATGAGGTAATCAAGCTAAATAAAATCATTATGTTAAGGTTTCTCAATTAACCAATTGACAGCAGTATTGTTACTGAAGACAGATTTTTACTAATCAGAACGTAGAGCAGCAGAATACGTGTCTTTGTGATTGTCTGGTTCTGGCACTTTCTTAATGCTAATCTATGCCATGTTACAGTACCCGGCTGTTCTAGAGAGTAGAGTAAGTGTTTTTGAAAAGCACAATAAAAAAAGCTCAATTTATTCACCAGTGTTTGATAAAAGTACTGTGCATTTTAGACTTTAGAAGAAGAAAAAACAAAGGGATCATTGAAGGACTGTTAGATATAGTATCTTTATTTTATGGAGTTTCTGTTGTTTGTGTATATACATATGTATAACATTGTCTATCAGAGGGACAAGCATAGTCGTATGCTTTTTGGGCGAACAGTAATGCTATAATTTAAATGTAATTAATGTTCAAGCGAAAGATGACGGAATTGTAAATCTCATTTTGTATTCATACTGTATATGTGAATAGGAGTCCTTATTGTGTATGTACACTTACAATGTTATTCTTCAGTATTTAAATTTTAACCATACCCATGTCGTCAGTAGAGGTTTCTGGATTGGTCGTGTAAGAGAGCACCTCAAAGCAAGCTTAAGGTATTCACTTGTGCTGTTTGAGCATCATATCATAGGGCTTTCACTTGCTTCAGCTCAGGCCAAAATTCTGTCTAACCATCAATACAACAGGCCCTGTTCAGTTTATAGAAAGCTGTTCCATTTAAAGTCAATATAATGAACTCTTATATCAATTTGTATACAGTTGTTTTTCCCTTGTCACATTAATGTGTGTCCAAATAGCTACAGTACAACACTGTGAATGATATTCAACGCTGTGTTCTTTGTAATTCACAGTGCCTTTTTGATAGGGAGGAAAATTGGCATTCTTCATTTAAAACAGATGATATGAGACGTCTTCCCCGGAGCTGGAACTAGTACAAGGAAAATCCATTACTGAGACCTTTTCAGCTTGAGCTTGCTTTGGAGAAACCAGGTTAGCATACTGTCAAGTCAAGTATTTGGTTATAAAGAGCTTTGTTTGGATGAGTTTCATGTTCTGCCTTATTACACCTCACTCAGCTCATCAAGGTAGGAGGTGAATTGGGCACGATGGTGTGAGGGGGGTGGGTTTACTTACTTAGTGTTACATTTCTCTATGTACCAATGCTCAGCATCCACCTGGATGATGTGACTGTAGCCAGTCCACCAGAGCTCACACCATATATTAGACAGAGGGGTTTTTGAAGATGAAGATGATTAGGAGTTTCGGAATTTAGCCAGAACACATCTACTCTTAGAGAAAATGACCAGAGATCAGTTTCCAAACTCAGAAAATAAAAGGAGCTGTTTATACAGTAGTGTCCTCATCAATGCATTGGAGTTTTGGGATCCACACACAACTCCCTACACTGTTGTCCCACCAATGCCAACTCAAGAAGCTTTTCCTTGGAAGTCTCCCATTCAAGTGGCGCTATGATCACTTAATGGGGGTCTATTTGCTCGTATGGTGAGTCTGGAAACCCCCAGTGCCCCCCTAATCGTACCCTGCATGAATGGTTTTATAGTTACCTGATGGCTGTATCCAAGGTGTTACAGCAAGGAGAACATGACATTCCCAAACAGTCCCAGACTCCATGCTGAAAGTCCTGCATTAGCTGAAATCATTATTTAATGGCGGTCCGCCTTTTTAACTTACATTGATGTTTGAATGTAATACTTTTTAATTGAAATGATTATCACATTAATTTACAGTGTCAGGTGACTAACAAGCTATTAAAATCAGACCGGTTTGAATTCATGTATGGTCATAATGCAGGCTGAAGGATGTTGTCATCAACCCAACAATAGCAATACTGTACTGTACAGACATTTATCAGATCTGATTTGACCCACTTTTGCATTGTTCTGTCATGTCAATGTGGAAATTAAATTCTGTCATGGTCATAACCAACACTGTAGCATCATGTTTAATGGGTTTTAATGGTTTAACTCATTTCTTCACGCAACCTCAAAAAGCATACACTTAGTATAATTACTAGATCAATCTAAATGACATGATGTCTCAATCTCTTGCATTTAAAGATGTTTTTTTGTTGCATTTAATCATATTTAGTCATGCACTGGTTGCATGTTTTCAGTGCATCTTCATATATATATATATATATATATATATATAGGCATTATAAAGAATGACAAGAACTGCTCAGGCAAAGTGTGAAAGGCATTTGTTATTTTGGCACTTAGGGTTATGGTTAGGGTTAGGTTTGGGGGTAGTGTTAGGGTTACGGTTAGTGTTACGGTTAGGGTTATGGTTATGGTGGGAAAGCATATTCTACACTCTGCCTGTTTGTCATTAGGTATTCTATAGAATGACTAGGAAATGTATGATTTATTTCATACTTTGACAACCCCTGACGACCCGTTTTTGGCATTGTATACAATGCCTAGGTATTCTATAGAATGCCGGTTTTATACATTGCCTGTAACATACATACATATATATATATATATATATATATATAATATTATTAATTTCCATAATTCCATTCAAAAAGTTAAACTTTCATAGACTATAGATTCAGGGCCCACAATATAAACAATTTCAGGTATTTGTTTATTTTCACATAATTTGGAGTTCCAGCTTGTAAAACCCACAAAAACAGGATTTAAAAAATTACAAACCGGATTCCAAAAAAGCTGGGACACTAAACAAATTGTGAATAAAAACTGAATGCAATGATGTGGAGATGGCAAATGTCAATATTTTAT
>BRDA01001149.1:40703-86030 GCA_036984385.1 Crenuchus spilurus | reverse complement strand
ATTAGATGTTGGCACCTCCACATCATTGCATTCAGTTTTTATTCACAATTTGTTTAGTGTCCCAACTTTTTTGGAATCCGGTTTGTATATAATATCATAATATATCATATCTATCAAGATATAACTAGAGTGACACATCAAAAATATAGATAAAGTATAATATCATGAAGTACATTTTTGTTTATAATATAAATAAAAAGGTCAATGATCAGGTAAAAGGTAAAATATTTTTTTGTTTGTTTTAAGTTTGAGCAGATTGGCTTATAGCCAGATTTTCAGGTTATTATATTTCATTTGGAGTTTGAATAAATTACTATTCAAACAGTATCAACATTAAAGCAAAACAGGTTTCAAATATGTCACTTTAAATGTAATGAATGTAAAATCTTTTGAGAATATAGAATAAAATTATGAACACAAAAAACTTTCATGATATTTTAATTTGTGGAGATACACTAGTATATAAATATGGTGGCACATTTCAGTTCAATAAAATTATATTTTTATAAAGCACAGTTTACTAATTTATAAAAAATAAACCGTTTTGTTGTAGGATATAAAGATAAAGACTAAAATATTCAAAACAAGTTTATATATAACATGAAATATGTGTTTAGTAACTATTATACTAGTAGGGGATTGTTCTTACAGATTTGGAGTGACCATTTTTCAGATCTTCTGTCTGTTGACATTCCTGCTGAAATCCATTTGAACCCTAAAAAACAAACATGTGTTAATGTAGATGTGAAGCACTGTTTGTCAAACAGGTGGAAATGTGAGTGCAGTTATTCAGCCAGTTTCAGAGCATTAAATCAAGCGCCCCCTATCAGTGTCTCACTTACATATATTTTACATTAGGTAGTGAGCCAATAAAACAACAGCATTCAGAGGCCAATGAACCAATAGCTTCACTCTTAGATGAAGTCTGAGGTCAAACAGTGAGTGCACAGCTCCTCTTACCTACCAAATGTTACAATGATAAAAGTACAATAATAATAACAATATTAACAATAAAAAAAAAGACCGAGCAATGTGACTGGATGCATTGTGATGTATTTTCCTATAATATCAACAAAATGACATTTAAATATTGTAATATGCCAAAAGCATAATAAAAATTATTATTCTTTTCAATGTCTGTTCTTCTTATTGGTATTAAAAATTACTTTGATGAGATTTGTTGATTATTTAACCACAAATCAAGGATTTTTCAGGCTGGCACATTATTCTGCAGAAAGGTATGCACTCATTTTATAATCAGATTTGATTCAGTTTGATTTAAAAAGTTTCAGAAATAAAGACCAATGTATATTATTTCTATTTAAATGTTTTCAAATTCAATGCTACATAACCAGATAAACAGCTATACAAATTATTATACATAAAACATTTGTGTGGTACTGTATGTGATGATGCATACACATGGTCGAAAGAAGAGAATGAAGTCTCCTAACATGCTTTTATTGTCTTTCCAGTGTTTTCTAACACATATAACTGCAACATTAAGTAATTAAGGACCGGTGTACTTCAGTCCTGCTGTCAGTGTGTGAATCACGTCTGTGTTAGGTGTGTAGTGCTGAGTAGATAATGGTTCGTGAAGGAAAGGTTGAGTAGAGTTTGTGTTTGCAGAAGGTGGAGCTGTGATCCTACTGCGCAGACGATGACCTAAAATGCCATTTATACTATAAATCATCTGTTATGACACGACGGCCACACCACTACAAACCAGCAGGTATAAGCTACCCTAATGTCAGTATCCACTATGAATTACAAAGTAACTATTACCAATTATTTAGCAAGTGATAAGAATTAATCAGTATCCACTATGATTTATTTAGAATTCAATTCAGTATAAATTAATTACTCTCCACTACAAATTACTCAATATCCACTATGAATTATTCAGTATCCACTATGAATTATTCAGCACCCACTATGAATTATTGATTATGCATTACATATTTTGTCAATAAGAACTATGAAATATTCAGTAACTATTACTAGTTTTTCAGTATCCACTTTGAATTATTAATTAACAACTATTATTTAGAATCCACTATAAATTATTCAGTATGAATTTTGTTAGTGCAGTATCCACTAAGAATTACTCAGAATTCACTATGATTTATTCAGTATCCACTATGAATTATTCAGCACCCACTATGAATTATTGATTATGCATTACAAATTTTGTCAATAAGAACTATGAAATATTCAGTAACTATTACTAGTTTTTCAGTATCCACTTTGAATTATTAATTAACAACTATTATTTAGAATCCACTATAAATTATTCAGTATGAATTTTGTTAGTGCAGTATCCACTAAGAATTACTCAGAATTCACTATGATTTATTCAGTATCTGCTAATAATTATTTCAGCATTGTTTAAGTGTCACTATCCATTTTTATTTATTCAGGATTCACTATGAATTATTTAGTACTGACTATGAATTATTCTGTACCTAATTTTGCTATATTATTTGTGCCACTAAAAAAATAGAAATTTTATATAAATATATGTACCATGTTGGACCACTTGTGTATGCACATCATAAAGGTATGTGACTGCGGCAGTTATATGTAAAAAAAAAAAAAAAAAAAAAAAAAAACAGACCAACAGAATATGTTGTATTTTTTCAACCAAACAATTAAATTTAGTAAAACACCATCAGTTATATATCAAACATATTCAGTTATATATGTGATCAAATTAAGCTACTGAATAGACAGTATGACAGAAACACAAATAAATAACTTTCAGAGATTTAAGGGCTACAACACTGATGCCATAAACAGTACCAAAAGTATACAGCTATTACACTGATTCATCTATTAACCACTATTCAATGTTAGAAGTCATATCACCCCCTACACTTCCTCTACAGTATTTCAATCTGTCACAATGAGCAAATTAGCATTTTTAAATGAAATAATATGTAATTCTGCAAGTCTACATTATTAATGACAAAACATTAACAAATCATTGTAGTCCTACATAAAAAGGTACAAAGCACACTTTTATACAAGCTTCAGGCTGAGATTGCTTAACGCTTACTCCACCAAAGTTGTACGAACCTCTGTCAAGACGGCAATGTCCCCTTCCATGTCCTGAGTCCTCGAGAGTGTCCCAGTGTCCTGCTAATGTCCAGACTTGCTGTGGCCTGAGCCACTAGTAACCATTCTCCATTTAACACGCATGGTGCTGCCACTTGGCATCTTCATCATATCTTCATCCACAGTCACGTTCACTGTTCTATCATCTAATTCACCCTCAGGAGAGCCTACAGGGCAGAGGAGTCAGTGAGCAAGCATTGTTCAAAATTGATCCTAGGTTCAGACTTAATGAACAAGCTGGATTGGAAAGAGCATTACCTGAAGTGATGGATAATGTTGAGTCTGATGGGACAGTTTATGATCTGAGATGAGTTCTTTTGTCTTGGATTACAAGATACGCAGAGCTGCTTGGGGCTCTGCAACTAGCTGATTGACAATGGCACCGGGTTTCTTCACTGTGGAATCTGAAGCCCGACAAGCAGCAGGTGGAGACGCATTTCCTCTGCGGGTACGCTTTGCCACCCCAGCACCAGAAATCACAGAGGGCAGAAATTTGGCACAGGAGAAGCTGAAAGGCTAGTCGACGCCAAGCTGTGCCAAGTCGTACTTGGCACCAGAGATCCAAACTTGAGCCTTTAGCAGGATGGGAGTTCCTCACAGTCCTTTAAGGTCCTAAAGTGAGGAACAAAGGCACCATTCGACGGGGAGCATCTGAAAACAAGACTGAAGAATAATGTGTTAATAAGCATGAAAACCTACTTTAGACATTTGAAGGCTGTTTCCAGTACACATTTGAGTCTCGACTACAATGCAGAGGCAAGTTCTGTTGTGACGATCAAAGGCAAACCACGATCGAATTGGACAAAGAAGAGTGGCCTAACCTCCAGCTGCTAGCATAATGCACTGTAGGTCCATGAAGTGTCATCTGCCTGTGCATGCAGAGGCATCTTACAGATGACGTCATCTACCTAAGGCTGCATCTCTCTTTCTCTCTCTCTCTCAGAAATCAATCCCAGCTCATCTCCACAATCATATTAATCCCTTCTCACGTCTTCATTGTAGACATGTAGGTTTATCTCCCTTTCTCTCTCACTCCTTCTTTCTTAGTGCACTGTTTGGAGGGGGGTAGAGGTGACGTCACCTGCTGCCAACCTCAACACTACAATAAAATCAATATCAATACAATACAGGAGCCACTTTTTTCAATGCTAACCAGCACATTTTAATGTCCAAAACAGACCTTAAATGCTAGCAATGCAAGCTTAACATCTCATTTTAGGCAGCAAGTCATGATAATAGATGTACATATTACACTGTAATACACATATAACATGACAGCACATATAAATGACATAACACACTTAAAACTGCACGTTTAATAATAAACTTAACATTGACAAGCAGGCAGAAGACATGAATTACAGTTCAGACCTTAAACTGACCGTACAAAGCTATAAACGAGAGCTTTATAAATAAATGAAACATGTTTAATCTCAGTCTCCGGCTCTGTGTACAATCTGCTGGCTGGTAACGTTAACCACTCTGTGCTAACTGGCTAACGCTATCTCTTCAGTTTTCTCGCTGCTATCTCGCTATTTCATTACATTTGCTGTCACTACTTATTCGCAAAGCACGAATAAAAATGCTCTTTTGCACAAAAGCGACTTTTCCTGGTGCTAATGAGGGATTAAAAGCGTATTTTTACCTCTCTCGTCTCCCTCCAATCTCGGCTCCCCTTCCCCCCTTCACAGCCAGAGCAGCTGATGAGGCCTCATGGGAAATGTAGTCCTTCAGCTGAGCAGACACACACACACACACACACACACACACACACACACACACACACTTCGACTAATTACAGCATAAACTAAAGCACATAAAAGTGTCAGAATACTGTTTTAAACAAAATACACTACATAGTTTGTTTTACATCTGTCCATTATTAATCCTATGTATTCTCAAAACAAATCTTATTTTACACAAGAAGCATATAAAAACTAAACTTTTATGATATTGGATTATTATAATGTTAAATGGAAGCACGCATTTTACAATGAAGACTAAACATGATCCATGTGATGATGACCATGTGAAAGCATGTGAAACTGACATATCTGCTAGCATGTTAACAAGTGTGGATAACGACAGTGAGTGGAGGTGGGGCGTCTTGGCAGGGACAGGCAGGGTGCCAGGTTTCGCGATCTTCACTGCAAAATTGGATAGTTTGGAAATGCAGACGCAGGTGGAAAATTGACCAGTTTGCATGTTTTCGACTACTTTCAAAGTGATCATTGTTAACGATATAATGATAAAATAACAATACTAATAATGATATTGTATTTTAATAACTGTAAACTAAATGTACAAAAAGTATTAAGAAAGAACAAAGAGGAAGGTCTGGAACTGGGGAATGGTGTTTAGGACAGGGAGGGTGAAAGATGGGATGGAGGTGGGTTGGTGTGGGTGATAGGGATGGAAGAGGAGAGTATGGTGGTGTGGGTGGTGATGGGGACAGGAAGGGAGGAGCAGGGTATGGTGGTGTGGGTGGTGTTGGGGACAGAGAGGGAGAAGGAGAGTATGCTGGTGTGGGTGGTGTTGTTGATGGAGGGTGTAGGAGAGTTTGGTGGTGTGGGTGGTGTTGGGGAAATGGAGGGAGGAGGAGGGTATGATGCATGCGCGTAATTTGCGGGGAGGATAGGGGGGTTATGACCCCCCCAATAATCTGATCCAATCACTATAACCCCCCCAATAAAGTCACATAATTTCAATTTACAAAAACATCTTTCATGAATAACTTGTTAATTTTTATCAATTTTGGGTAAAATACTAGCATGTTTAATCATTTGGTAATGTAACCCCCCCTTTCCCCACAAAAACTTGGTATCATTCAACCTCCACCAAGCAGCAGCGTTCGCCGTTTGCAGGGTTGCCAGGTTTGTGGTTTTCACGCCATATTGGACTTGTTTGAAAATCCAGTCGCGGGTGAAAATTCAAGCGTAATAAAAAATTATCCCTTATAAACAAAATACTAAGTCGTACACTCGTAGTTGTTTTGCTATTTGCTTCAAACATGTGACAGACATACTTTGGGCTAGTTTAAGCTTCTGAAGGGCGGGTTTTAGGCTGACATTGGACTGGATATTTTTTGCTGGACCTGGCAACCCTGACGTTTGCTTGCTTGTGCAAGCAGCTGCTGGGGGAGTGCGTGTCCTAAGAAAAAACGAAAAGAGCACCAAAAAGTGGACAAAAAACATTTTTTCATTGTTGGTCGACAACACCGCCTTGTAAAAAGCGGAAAAATCAAAACGAGGTAAATGTATATGTATTGTTAGCTGATGATTGAATAACTATGCCGCTGTGTATCAGACACACTGAATAAACGTTCAGGTATTTTAGCTAGCTCCGTTAGCTAGCTCTGCATTTCTTAATTGTTTAAGGTGCAGAGTAAATACAGAGAAAGTTTAATAAATACATAGTAAAAGCATTACAATGTATTTCTAATACGGTTAACCCAAAATTTCCTGAATCCTTTTAGAAAAGTAAATGATTTAATAAATAAATAAATAGGCAGAAAGCTCAACCCCCCCAATGCTGGACCCAAAGTTACGCCCTTGGTATGATGGTGTGGGCGGTGTTGGGGACAGAAAGGGAGGAGGAGAGTATGGTGGTGTGGGTGGTGTTGAGGACAGAGAGGGAGGAGGAGGGTATGGTGGTATGGATGGTGTTACAGAGAGGGAGGAGGAGGGTATGGTGGTGTTGGTGGTGTTGCAGACAGGGAGGGAGGAGGAGGGTATGATGGTGTGGGTGGTGTTGTAGACAGGGAGGGAGGAGGAAGGTATGATGGTGTGGGTGGTGTTGTAGACAGGGAGGGAGGAGGAGAGTATGGTGGTGTGGGTGGTGTTGGGAACAGGGAGGGAGGAGGAGAGTATGGTGGTGTGGGTGGTGTTGCAGACAGAGAGGGAGGAGGAGGGTATGTGGTGTGGGTGGTGTTGCAGACAGGGAGGGAGGAGGAGGAGGGTATGGTTTTTGCAGCTGTATATAGTAAGAAAAATACAACTTGAATAAAAAAACGAAGATTCCAGCTTTCATACCCTTTTGTGTGGACTTTAGAAGAAGTCATGAAACTCTGAATGTGATGAATAGATGCTGGGACCATGGATAGTTTATTGAGTTTAAGACTATTTTACAGAGCAAATGAATAAAATATGTGACTTTCTGAGCTGTAAACACATTCCAAAAGTGATTGCATATTCAGGTAGGGCAATACATTTGTCCAACAGTTTCAGAAAACTGATTTTAATTGACAAATTACAGTGTTTACTTCCCAAGATCCAGAAAATGCCATTGAAGTAAATTAGGAGCCACATTTCAAATTCATGACCAAATAGTGAGGATATTCTTCCTATTGAAGGAAAATAGGCTACAGCCTTTTTTACCGTCACCCAAATCAAAGTCAAATTGAAATTAACTGTCATTCAGACTACACAACAAGTGTACATCTGAATGAAACTGCATTTCTCCAGGCTCCAATGTGCTCAATATATTGGACACAGTGCATTTATACTATATATAGTAAACATGAAAATAGATATAAACATATAATGGTATTTGGAATACAGTATAAAAATGATATCCTATGAATATTGATAAAAATTACAATTGAATATTGCACATATTACACAGTGTAACATGAATGTAAAAACTTACACTGTTTATGTTTGTTAGCAATGTGTGTGTTCAGCAGTTCTGAGCATGTTGTGTGTGTGTCTGTGTGTGTTCAGGAGTTCAGAAGTCTGATAGTCTGTGGTTATAAGCTCCTGCCGAGCTTATTTGTCTTGCAGCGAATGCTGGGGTAGTGTTTGCTGGAGGGCAGGGTAAGTGGCGTCCTTGATTATCCTGCTGGCTCTGCTGGGGCAGCATGATGAGTGCAGTTACTGTATGGATGTAAGTGATGTTTTTGTGATTCTCTTTGACTTTCCACGGGGTGGTGAGAACAGCTTCTTCTCTGAGGCAGTCCAGCTGTCTAATCACAGCCTAAAGTTTAATGCTACTTATACTAGCTAACCCATAGTGCACCTTACAGCAGAGAAATATCAAAGAGGATTCAGTTTAGCTCATTCAGACTCTTCTGAGCAGTGCTAGATAAAGACTAAGAACTTCTAGAAGTCTCATAGTTCTAGAAGTCAAATGGCAGAAAGGCAGCCCTGAGATTGACTGATTGTTCTCTGAAAGCATTTCACTACAAGTTCTCTTGTATGTGACAAATAAAAATTTGATTTGAGCTCAAGCTGGTTAAGATGCTCTTGACCAGCATAAGGTATGTTTTCATATAAATTTGGCAGTTAAGCTGGTTTACCAGTGAACAACCTGTATAAGCTTGTCATCCAGCTAGTCAACAAAGTCATAACTTCAGTTACAATAAGTTTTGAATGTGTTCAATTATTTACTGATGTTTGAGTCTCAAACAAGTAAAACTGAGCCCTCAGTTTCTGCCCTGCTGAAATGCGCCCTCTTGTTGCACAAACCTGAGTTGCAAGATGATCCTACATCATGTCCCGTCAGTGCTATGCAGCCTGAAATAAGTGATTTTTGTCTACATTTTTAGTGTTCAGCAGCAAGTTTTAAGTATGAGTACAAGTTAGAAATCAAAAAAAAAAAAATTCTGGTCATTTGAAAAGCTTTTTAACATTCAATTAATTTCAGTTATTTCATGTAGTTGCTGTATAAAACTTGGGCATAGATACAGAGAATCCAAAATAAATACAACGGAGCTTGACTGCTAGCCATCAATATAAAGCTTTGAAACAGACTTTAAAACAAAAGAAGTAATGTTGTGCCTCTCGAAACTGTTAAAACAGCTAAACAGAATCATTCAACTTAAGAGAAGCTTTGAGAGTCCTCCAGAGCGAGCCGGACTAGCTGTCTTACTGGAAAATGTGAAAGCCATTAGTGAAGGGTGTCCTCCGCTTGGCCAGAACATCAGTGTTTACTTCATTTCCTGGTATGTGAAATGTTGGCCCAAACAGGCCTTCAAAGTGCTGAGAACTTCCTTGCACACATGCCAATAGCCAAACACCTGCTCACTCTGGCAAACATGTGCTAATCCAGTCCAGAGCAGGAGATGTTTTTTGTGGAAGACTCGCCTTCCTGGCCTGGCTTGATTCATTTACATGAACATTCACGAGCTGCTTATGAAAGCGGGATAACTGACCCAAAATGTATAAAATTGTCTCAGTGTCACTGACAGTTGATGTTACAAAAAAGCTAAGGAGTCTGGTGTCGCTGAAGTTAATCTCCTCTGTTTCCTTATTCAATTCTAAGCCAGACTTCTCACTGCGTCTTAAGGCTGCACTACTGCTACACAGTTTGTGTTGGTCCTCTACCAGCCAACAGTGTCACCAATGAAGGACTAGACTTTGGCTGGTTGGTGCACTATTTTCATTGCAGTGACACTGAGGTGTTTAATAACATGCTGTGTCTGATCCACTCTAACACACACTAACACACCACCACCACCTTAGTGTCACTGTAGTGTGAAACTCTGCTACCAACCAAATAATAGCTGCTCTGTGAGGGTCTTGATGCTTGAAGAACAGGTGAAAGGAGGATAATAAAGTGTACAGAGAAACAGATGGACTACAGTCTGTAATTGTAGAACTACAAAGTGCACCTGTATGGTCAGTGGACTTAAACATGTAATGAGGGTAGAGACAAGTACCATTAATGTCAGTGAACATACAAATATATACATACACACCACAGTATAGTACACACTGTGCTACAGAAGTGCTGCAGTTTTATTGTTTATTCATTGAACAGACATCCTTACTCAGGGTGATGCAATGGCATAAACCTGAAATAAATATCTTTTTACAAACAGTTTAATCAGAGAAACTGGTCAAATGTGGTGTTTTATTGTATTTTTACTGCATATATCCATTTGAACTGAGTGTATGAAAGAGGGACTGGATGCATTTCCACCTCAGTGAAGATACAGGACACTGAGCTTAGTGTATATACATAAATAATGAATCTGCAGGACGTTAATATTAGAATAAAAGCTATGGAACCAGGCTGAGGGACTCGGGCTGCACAGTAATTATACACAATAAATTCTGGTCAAAAGTTCTAATCAAAAATAATCTCTAACCATATCAAATCAACTGTTTATTAGTTTGTCTTAATATGGTGTAAATTGCTGTCTGAAATTTTGGAAAACCCGATATTTTAAGGTGAGCTAATGTCCTTCACGTTGTCTGAAAACTTAACGATGTTTGAATCAGCAGAAATGCTCAAAAATGACTGTATATTAACTTACATTAAAAGTAAAGAAGGTTTTGCCCTGTCCTGTAAGTGATGATATTGAATATATGCTTTTTTTGGGGTAATAAGGTATTTTAAGCATAATTAATAGACTATTTGGAAATATAATATGTGAATATAATTTTCTACTCACAAATACTTTGCAATAGGGATGCAGCTCCATCACTGAGGCTGATATGATACACTCGATACATTGCCAGCGATTCGATACATTTAAGCATCTACTAAGGCAATACAATATGATTCAGCTCTACTGCAATGCACCAAGTCAATTTCAGCACAATGGGATTCAAGCATATAATGCTGAAGAATATGATGCTGCAGTTCAATACCATACAGATTTGAAATGACTTGGGTGGAACGTTTAGCTCCTCCTTCTCTGTGACACATTCAGACACGCCTGCAACTCACTAGACTCAGCCGAGAGACTTGAGGAGACTCTGACTCTGGCAGTGGAGATGAGTGAGCTTATCATCCTTATATTGCAATATAGCTACACTATATGGGCAAAAGTATTTGGACACTTGCTTGTGCATTGTTTCCTAAAATCAAGGCTATTAAAAGAGTTTTCCTGCTTTTATTGGAGTAACTGTATCTGCTGCCTAGGGAACAGCAGAGAACACTGCTCCACAGCACAATGCTGGGGGTCTTTATACCCCTCTATCCCACACCTGGCATTAGACATGGTGCCAATAAGTTCATGTTTAGTCCTATTCTATTGACAAGTACTTCTCTACAGGGACTAAACAAGCTGTGTGAGTGTTTGTACATCTGTGTCAACTTAAAGTAGCTGAATGCATTCTTTAAAGGGGGTGTCCACAAACTTTTGGACACATGACAAATTGGGTGCTTGGTCTGTATTGTGCAGCACTGCTAAATTCATTGTGTAAGTAGACTTGCACAGAAGCAGTGATATCAGTTAGCTGTAATGTGTTGAACCCAGAAGAAGAGGAAATGATGGGGGAAAAAGTGGGTGGAGTTTGTGTTTCTGAGTCTTCCATTGGCTGTGGGCTAGACATAAGATTTGATTGTTAGTGTTTGAGGTCAGCAGGCCACTGCCATCTCCATGCCACTGTTGGAGGCCATTCTGTGTCTGAGATGATTTGCGAAATCCACCTGCGTCTGAGAGAGCACTCTGTTTATGACTGTTTTGGGAATCCAACCCTGAATAAAGAGAAAATACAACACTTAATATTCATACACTGCACATGCATATATATATATATATATATATATATATATATATATATATATATATATATATATACATACATACATACATACATTATGGCACTTCTGTCCCCCATGGTACTGCACCATAGTAGCCCTTTAAACAACCACCGTGGTCCTTAAGCCTTTCATGCATGAATTAGGATTTTATTCCCAGAATGTTTTTATTTTCCTTTCAGGACACATTATATATTTGATTGTAAATATTAAAGAGTTATTAAGTGATCAGTATGCAGTGTTCACATACAGGTAAAGTACATAAAAAATATTTCCACATTTAGTAATATCACTAGGACACAAGATATCCACTGTAGTGAACATATAATCATTAGAAATTTACAATAAAATTGAAATGTGAACAGGTATATTGCTCTTTATTACTCATTTTGTTATATAAAATTTTCCTTTTTTTGTAGAAGGATTTGACAGAAATTCCAGAGGAAGATGCAGTTCAGCCATGTTTGTTTACCATGTGTTTTGTTGCACTTGCACTGGGTGGTGTGCTACATTACTTGCCACTGGGTGGTGTTCTACAGGATTCTTTTTGTATCTTGGCTAACACTGACCTTAAAACCAATGCATTTGAAAGATAATGAATTACAAAAGGCAGAAAAACCTCAGTGTCTCACCTTCAGGTCTAAGCTGAGTAACCAGGTAAAGTTAGTCTTGTTTGGATCATTTGGACTTGGTTTTAACACAATACAGGTGGGTCCATTCTCTGCTCTGAGAGAGCACAAACAGAAGAAAGACAAGTGAACAGTAAACATTTAAACAATTAGTTAATTTTATTTTTTACTATTAATTTTATTAATTAATTTGGCATTTTTTTCACTGTGTACTATGAATAGTGTCCTAATACATTCACATCACACACCAGAACATTTTCACACAAAATCTGTGATATTTGAGATATTAGGTTTGTGAAAATTTAATCTGAATTTTGTAAGATGCCAAGTATGACACTGCTATTGGCATTTCTAATGTAGAACTGTATTTCACGTTAAACAAGCATAGTTTCTCTAACACTGTAACTTTTTTTAAAATCACATTTTCTGTATGTTTTTATGCACATTTCTGTATTCTTACATGTTAGCATATCTTACTGAGTTACTGAGCTGAATCACTTGAATGGATTTGGTTGCCGGTGATCTAACACATTTACTAGATGTTTACATAAGCTCTGTGGCTCACCTCACAAACCCCTTCTGTTCAGGCATGCTGGGGTGCTGGGTTGACATCCCGGCCAGGAAGCAGGTGGAGCCTCTCCGTTTGGCACAGCGGACGCTCACAAAATCTCGTGGACCCACCACATTCCCCGGGGTCTCCGCTGCCATCTCATGAGTGATCATGGTGTCCTGACCAATTTTCTGCAAAATCTGAAAAATGGAGAATAAATTTAGTATCCACTATGAATTATTCTGTGCCCTCTATGTATTATTTCATATCCACTATGAATTGCTCTGTATCTACTATGAGTTAGTCACTGTGCACTAGGAATTATTTGGTAACCATTATGAATTATTCAAAATCTACTATGAATTATTCAATATTCACTATAAATTATTCCATATCAACTATGAATTACTTTGTATCGATTATGAATTATTCGATATCCACTGTGAATTATTAAGTATACGCTATGAATTAATCAGTAACCACTATTACTTATTCTGTATGAACTGTAAATGATTCTGTATCCACTATGAATTATTTATTTTTTTAAAGGCTTATTCAGTATTTGGTATTAATTATTCTGTATCAACTATTAAATATTTCATATCCACTATGAATTACTCTGCATCTACTCCTAATTATTTGATATCCAGTATGTATTATTCATTGTCCACTAAGACATATTCAGTATACATTGTGAATTATTCTGTATCTAATGTAAGATTTGTAATTGATAATAAAACAGTTGAATCTTTAACATTATTAAAAGCAGCACTGTCTGACGTTCTCCCACCTTTACTTGTTTGACGTTGGGGTTCCACTCGCCCATCTGTTCCATGTTATCCACCAGCTCTTCATACAGATCTTCAGGCTGCTGATCCAGAACGACCTCCAGCTTAAACACCTTCCCAATGTCTGGCAGAACTTTACTCAAAACTTTATCTCCTGTGGACTGAGAAAGACAAAGCAGGAGATTAAAACTCAACCTCAAACCCAAACATAAACTCCACACAGCACTGATGGTTCAGTTCAGACATAATAACACCACCCACCAGACAACAGCATCACCAGCCTGCCGTCAAATATCAACAACAGATTTACAAATAAACTCAACTACACTGCATGCAGCTACTGCCTGAAAACTAGCCTTAGTGCACAGTTTCATTTTGTAATTTTAAATCACTTTTAGCTGATTACACACATATTCATTACAAACAGCACAGATTTTTTTGGGCTAATTTCAGATGTAAAAGCTAGTATTGTCTGTATTCCACTGTTGGGTACTGCAACATGTATAACATATTTAAATATTGTAAAATATAGTACATATTTATCAGTAGCAGACTAAAATATTCAAACAAAACTGTTGTGAAGTTTGAGATTTTAAGATGCACTGATCCTCCAGTCCAGTCAAATTGTTGGGAGCTCAGAGATTCACACCATTACTGACATTTTTTGTTTATTTAAGCTGATTCCGGCTATGAATGGCCATATAGATATTTATCTGGAACTTTCTTCAGGCAGGATATCAGGCCTATAAGGCTAAACATTCACCACTGTAGCTATTTTTAAATGCTATTGTGCAGCACGCTTGGAGGAGAACACTAAACCACAGGCTAATTTTAGGCTGAACACCACCCCCTAGTGGCCAGAGCATAAATATGATTAATGTACTAAAACACTGGCAGTGCAATAGTAGCAAACATGAAATAAAACAGTCCATTTTAAAACCTCTCACCGTCTCTATCTCCGTCTGCCAGCCATCCTGGTCACTCAGGATGCTGATGGACTTCTGAAGAGCCTGCTGACCCTGCTGGACGTAACAGTGCTCAGATTCACTCAGTGTTTCCTCCTCAATTCTGCTGCCTGTGGAGAACAATGTAAACAGAGTATTTTGTTTAAATCCTCAGGAACCACGAGCCGGGTTCAAGACCTCATAACATATAAACAAAGTCATGTTGATCAGTGCTATAAACGTCTGTTCAAAGTTATGTCTTGTAACTCTACGCTAGTTTAGGTTTGATGTTGATAGACCAATCAATCAAAGCAATCAATCAAAACTTTACAAGTCATTGTCAAAAAAGATGCAGAATATATAAACTATAATGACTATATAGACAATAAAATTATTCCATAAGTTAAATGAAAATATAAAATGTAACAGTGTGGAATAAAAGTAAAATTGATGAGTAATAAAATATAAAATTAAAAAAATTAAAATAAATAAAAAATTACACAAGAGTCTTACTGAGGTCAGGATGTTGGATAATCAGCATCGCCACTTCATCCCCAAATTACAAAAATTTCAGATAACCGCTGACTGACCAAATTTGTTTGCTGGCAGTAGCCAATGACCAGGCTCATTTTATATTATCATTAATTTAATTATCCTGGTGATATTTCTGATATTCCAGGATTATCCTCAGTTAGCCGGAAAACCAGCACAAGCCTGTGCAATAAGAGCTAAGGATCATAAACAGTCCTCAACTTCTGGCTCAAGTTATCCAGCTAACTATGAAATCCTGCATTCTGGAGCTGAATTAGAGCTGTTTATGGGATGTAGGGTCTTACAGAGCAGTGAGCTCCTGCGGCGGATGTGCCGGACCCATGCGCTTGGGCCCGGTCCAGACAGTTTACTCAGCTCATGGTGGATGGCCATCATAGCGTTTCTCCTCAGACCTGCAGATGACAGGACACTTATTATGTATTTATTCAGGACCTGAACATGTGAATTAGAGAAAGCCTGCAGGAGCTTTACACTCAGATTACTGCATTCATGTGCATTTGTGTTCATAATTTCATTCAAAAAGGGTAAAATGTCATATATTATACAGTCATTACATGTAAAATGACATTTTAAGCCTTTTTTCTGATTTAATGTTGATCAGTTTGACTTACAGCTCAGAAAATCTTAAATTCTTAGATTAGTTTTTTTGGAATTTGAGTTCATTACTACTCAAGCTGTATAAATCTCTCTAGTGCTCTAAAATCTCCTCGTAGACACTGTGTTGACTTTGGACTGAACACAGCTGGACCTGACATGACACCTCAAACCATCACAGACTCAGAAACTGCACACTGGACTTCAGACACCTTGTATTGTGTGTCTCTCCACTCTTCCTCCAGACTCTAGCAGCTGATTTACAAATGAAATACAAAACTGACTTTCATCTGAAAAGAGGACTTTGTACTGAGTAACAGTCCAGTTCTGGTTCTCTTTAGTCCAGATAAGACACTTCTGATGTTGTCTCTAGTTCAGGAGTGTTGATATTAGTAATGTGACAGTTATAGCTCTGAGAGATACACAGTATTTATACTGTTTATAGACATTTACTCAAACTCACAATGACTTATTATAATCACTTGAGATGCTGAGTTAAAAGTCAAACTGATCAACAACAAAAGGCTAGAAATGTGACTTTATAATAAATATAAAGTAAAACTGTTTTGAATAATGATTGAAATGGAACTTTTCACTATATTCTGTTTGGGAGATGCACATATACTATATTTTTAATGTGGCAGTGTATATACATCAATTCTATATAAATATGTACATTACCTCAACTTTTTGATAAAAAGGTTCTGTTAGCTTGCTTACTGACAAACATGTAAAATTAGCATTTAATTCATTTTGTTAGTACATCACGTGCAAAACAGTTCAAAAGGAAGTTTACTAATGTTGCATATATACATTCTAATATACAACCATAACAGCACCTCTTTCTTCAAAATCAAGTCATTCTGAGTCTCATTTAAATAAACCTCATTGATGTCTTAAATGTCTAGAAACTCTACTTTCTTGAATTACAGGTGGATAGAGCTGCTAAATAACTACAATTAAAACAAATGTCATCATATTTGATGAGAAAAACTTTACATTCCTCAGACTGAGCAGTAAAAGTGCTTTTCTCTTACCCGTCATGTTCCTCGTGTGTCTGTAGGAAATGCCAGCACACAGTTTAAAGGTTGCAGGCAGCATCGTCAAGTCTCTATACAGTGACAGGAATGTGCTCAGTGATGTGGACGCCGTGAAGAGAGTTTTTCTGAGGCTTTCTGAGAGTCTCGGGCTCTATATAGTCCTGTGAGGCAAGGCCAGAGGGGGCTCACCTCACAGATAAAGCATCATCATCACTCCACTCGCCTCGGCCTTGTGGCTCAAGGATACAGAGTGAACATGACGAGCAGAGCGTAAACACTTTCAGATAACAGTCAGTACCTGAACACTGCCCACTAAGAACCACAGTACGGCTTGGTTCCACTTTCTGTAGAACATGAAGAGATGGTTATGATATGTATCTGGTCAGTCATGGAGAACCCAGAATAATCAGTATCTAGTGCCCACTGCGGGTGTAAATGACCTGTCATAGAGCTGAAAAGTCTGTGGACTGCCATGCAGCCTTTAAACATATCCAAGTTCAACAAGTTCAATAGTGGTAGCTGCTGGTGCTCAGTGGTGATCCAGACATGCTCCAATCAGTGACCCCCATGTGGTGAAGAACTGTCATTTTGGAAAACGTGACCAGGTTCATCTAGAGACAAGGTTCCCTCAGGCTCCAACACCTGATGGATAGCTGGCTGGTCAATGTCTTTAAGGGGTGAACGGGACACTGGTATGGTGCCTGGTATGGAGATATAAAATGAGCCTCCATACACAGATCATACATACACACTCATTAAGTACATGTATCTTGTAGCTACACTCATTGTCCACAAGCTCCACTGAACATATACTGTAGACGCACTTTGTAGTTCTATAATTACAGACTGTAGTCCATCTGTGTCTCTGTATACTTTATTAGCCTGTTCTTTATCAGGACCCTCACAGAGCAGATGGATCCTTCTCAGCCCTTCAGTGACACTGACGTGGTGGTGCTGTGTTAATGTGTGAGCTGCAAGAGATGTTAAACACCGTGTTCACTCATTGTCCACTTTATTAGACACACCTACCTTATTGGTCCACCTTGTAGATGTAAAGTCAGAGACAGAAGCTCAGCACTGTTTGTGTTGGTCCTCTAGTCCTTCATTTGTGACACTGTTGACTGGTTTCACTCCACTAGTGACACTGAGGTGTTTAATACATCAGCAGCTCTGCTGTCTGATACACTCTAACACAGGGGTTCTCAACTGGTCTCAGCTCGGGACCCACATTTTCTTATGGTCATTAAGTCGGGACCCACTTTTATAGAATACAAACCAAACAAATTTATTTTTGAAAAATAGCCTTCAAAAACACATTTAAACATACATATGCATGTAAAGAGATTTTAGGGGGGACCCGACTGGCTTGATTCGGGGGGTTTGAGGGGGTGCTGGAGAATAAATTAAATTTATATCATTAATAAATATTAATACATTACTTACAAATTATGATACGATTATATTATACTAATAATAACTTGCGTTATTAATAATAAAATTAAACGTATATTTATCATTAATAAAATAATACAAATATTAAATAAATATTACATATTATTAAATATTTATAAACTGTTAAAAGCACGTAGCATAAAATTATCACCCAATTCTTTGCCTCCGAACGTCATCACAAATTTAAACAGAAGAGTAAACAGCAGTGTTGCCAGATCTCGCGATACAAACAAGCAACCAGCTCTGTGAAAACAAGTCCAAAGTAAGCCCATCTGGCAACCCACCACATTCGGTAAAACAGAGGCCGCTTTTAAACAGTATAAAAGGTAAATATTTATTATGACATCATACATAAACAACACAAAAATTATGTTAAACACTTTTAATATAAACATTGGCAAGCTATGTAGGTGGCTATTTTTTGCTCATTTCTTTGTTTTGAGCTATTGTATTTTGGGGCACTGAAACCCCTCAGTGTGCAGATTTTTTGTGCTTCTCATGTTTTCCTTTATTATGGGGAGCTGGGAGATAATCAGAGTTTTACTCGGAAAGAAACTCAATCCCAAATAACTTCACGTTCAAAAACAAGCTCAAAAAACTGCAACCCGCCACTCACGAGATTTGCAAGCGACTTTAGAAAAAAACAAGCCCAACGTCGCTTATAATAAGCGGACTTGGAAACACTGATAACCGGCAAATGGTGGTTAACATGGCTACGAGACTATTGCATGCAATGGCTGCATGCGTCTGACGCCTGCATCTCTGTTTTCAGTTTAAAAGACGAGGACAAAATCATATAAGCATGAACTATTTTAATGGTTTTTAAAATGTATTCATTTTTTTTTACAATCTGTTCGTGACCCGCCCAGAAAGTGTGGGTCGTGACCCATCAGTTGAGAATCGCTGCTCTAACACACCACCACCACCTCAGTGTCACTGGAATAATTAATCTGACAGGGTTTACTGCAGGTATAATTAAGTGAGCACACCAGTCAGTTGTATCAGAGTGTAAAACCATCATAATGGACAAAGGACGTGATGTGACTGATGTCCAAAAGGGCTGTTAATAGAGTACCAGGTGAAACATGGTGGTGGCAGCATCTCCAAAACTACTAACTTTGTGGGATACTCTAGAGCTGCTGTAGTGAAGGTTTACTGAGAATGGACTTCTCATACATTGACTGTCTCCCAGTGACATAACAATGGTGACCCACAGGCCACTGATGCCAGAGGGGAACAATGACCCCAACAAGTGATACAGAGCAATCAATTCACCACAGTGGACCAATTAACCTCTATAACAGTGTTAATTTCGTTAATGTTAATTAAGACGAAAAATGACGGAAACGAGACGAGAACTAAATAAAAACTAATATTTTAAAACGAAAACTATGACTAAAAGTATTAGACCTTCTGTCAATGAATAAAAACGAAACGAAAATGTCATAGAAGGACAAAAAGAATGTTTTTGTCCAGTAATCCGCTTTTTAAAATAAACCTGCCGCACCTCTGACTTTCTCAAAGCACGTTAAGCTCCCCAGTCACACTGGTGAAGCTTATGGAGTAATTTCACTTTCGCTGCCACACAAAACAAAACAGAGTGCAAGGTTTGTGGATTTAAAATAACCTGGAAAAACATGACGAACCTCAAGAGGTCCTCAGTTCTCACCACCAGGAGCTTTACAAAAAGGTAAGCTAATGTAGCTAGCTAGCTAGCGGTTAATGTTAATGCCAACAGGAACAAGTAAAAGAAATGAGGAAAGGCCAGCACACTGGAGAAACCCAACACTCCCTCTTAATCTATCCTTTATCGTTTGTGACAGAAAGCTCAGAGGGCTGACTTCTCTTATGTGTCTGTTGTTTGTTATACTGGATATTTACGCAGATATAAATAATTTCTGGTTTTTAAGAGGCTGTGAAGGGATTGCTGTTAATGTGTGTGTTTAGTCACGTTGATACCAAATTGTATGTACATAAAACATTTTGTCATGTAAAAGTTAAATAAACGCAGTGTTTTAGAAAAAGAAAAATGGGCCAACTTTCTTCCTCAATATCTGTCATTGTGTTATTAAATGTAACAAAAATTAAAGACTATTGTTTTATTAAAATAACAGTAAGCAGTCTAAAAATAGCTCTAATTTAAAATAGTATAACTAAAAAATACAACTAAAATTAGATTAAATATTAAAAAAATTTAATTGACTAAAACTAGACTAAAGTGTTTTCAGTTTTTGTCAACAAAAACTAGACTAAAACAATAACTAAATGACAAAAAATTGACAAAAACTAATATACATTTTAGTCAGAAGACTAGGACTAAAACTAAATCAAAATCACCTGTCAAAATTAACACTGCTCTACAATGAACACAGTAGTAATGAGGTAAGTGGCAGGGATCACCATGTCATGACATGATGTCCAGGGCCAAGTTCATTCCAAAGCAGGTGTGGTTATACACACACACACAGAATTTTCTAGTACCTATAACTGTATACAGTTTAATGCGCAGTTTACATGTTGGACAAACATTGATCTCCATGTTTCAATTCATGGTGGAGGGATACATGCAGGGTGTTATAAGGCAAGATAGGTCCCCAAAGAAAACTAATTTTAAAAGTATTTCCCTCTTGTACCATCAGCAACTCTACATATACAGTAATTGTATAAGTAGACATGTGTAGGTTTGGATAGTAAATCAAACAGATATTTTTTGTGTTGTAGAAACTTGTGATGTCTGGTTCTCTTCCCCACCATTGTAAAGAAATCTGTGACTGCAAGTTTCTTATTCAGACTTTTTGATCACACAGCTTTGCTAACAGAACTTCCAGAAAGTTCCCAGATCATCACATGCTTTCATCCACTAATAAACGCTCCATCAGCACACTCATCCCATGACACCCTTTTTACGTAAGCGGAAGAGCGGCCAGCCTTGGTTTCCTAACCCAACATCAGCTTTGGAGGAGTTGAGAAAATATTAGCTTAATGACTAGTAATCTGGTGTGACCTAGAGTCAACACATTCAAGAACGCTGGAGCAGTTCTGTGGTGGGGGAAATTACCTTAACCTCCAACCCGGCAGCCTTCAATCTGAGGTGTAAATTACAGTACATGCCTTATCTTTCTCTCACTAGAGCTCACTAAGAGGAAAGGAAAGAATATCTGACTTTTAGAGCACTTATACAGCAGTGTAATGTAATGTAATGTAGTGCTGTAAAGGGTGGGCGATACGGCAGAACACTGTGATACTCAAGCTTTTGATATTTATCACAAGTTTTAAAGATCAAAGCCCAAGAAATGAACATGTAAATAGCCAATAAACGTAGCGTATGATTATTCTAATTAGCTAATAACTCTAAAAATAAAACTTTATAAACACTTTATAAAAATAAAGCTAATAAATAAATAAATAATAGCTAATAACAAATGAGCTGCCTGTTATTAGTCGTTTACAAACAATAATTTCAGTTTGTTTATGATGTGTGCAGTTGCTCACTATTGTAGAAGTACTGACCATGCAACACAATTTATCTCAAAAAAATAATAAAGAATTTAATTAATAAATCTTTCTAAACTGAATTTTATATTAACTACATGTAAAGTGACATTTCTAAACAACTACAGCTACCACATTTCTAATATCTGCAAACTGCAGAAACATCACACTGGACTTCAGACACCTTGTAAACTGACGTTCATTTGAAAAGAGGACTTTGGAGCACTGAGTAACAGTCCAGTTCTGGTTCTCTTTAGTCCAGATAAGACATTTTGTTTTGCCAATTTTTATCCCCTTCCCAATGTAGTAGTAACCAATTAGCCTATCCCATTCATTAGGACTCTCCCCATCACTTTGCACTGTCCCAGACTCCAGGAGGGTGAAGTCAAGCACAAGCACTGATACAGCCACCGCCTCTTTTGGAACTACCGCTGATACACCGTCACTGGGGAGCCAACACGCTCGGAGGAAAGCACAGGATTCCCAGCTCCGAATGGACCAATCAGTAGACGCCTGAGCCAGCAGACATTGCAATGTGTGAGTGATAGGGAGAGCGAGCGCCATCTACCCGCCCAGAGAGAGCACTGCCAATTTTTAGTCTCTTGGGCCCCGGCTGTTGATGGCAAACCGTGACCGGGATTCGAACTTGTGATCCTCTGGTCATGGTGTCAGCGTCTTAGCCTGCTGAGCCACTTGGGGCCCCAGATAAGACACTTCTGATGTCTCTGGATCAGGAGTGTTGAGAAAAGTAATATGGCAGTTGTAGCTTTGAGAGATACACAGTATATTTATTGTTTATAGTCATTTACTCAAACTCAATATTAAACAATCTATATATGAATACAAAATATAGGAGTGTCTGAAGACACTCATCATCTCTTCCAACTGCTGCGGTCACTGGGCAGCCAATGGAGGAAACTACAGGACCCCCAGCTCTAATGGATAGGCACCCATTAGACCCACAGGACCCAACCAAAGAGAGCGCATGCAGTTTTGCTCTCTCAGGCCCCAAGCAGCACTGAACTCGCAATCCTCTGATCAAACTGTCAAGATGTTTTCATTAGTGGTTTGTAAAGAACTCACACACTGCTGTTCAGGCCAGCACAGGTTTTATTCAGAAGGACTTTGACAGGTTTGGCTTCACATGCAATCAGCGTAGAACAACACCTCTCTCTGAAAATCGTGTGTGTGTGTGCGCGTGTGTGTGTGTGTGAGAGTGAGTGTGTGTGTGTCACGGACTCAGATGATGACAGAAGTGACACACACAGTGCAAACCGTAACATGGGCACTACCTGGACTACACGGCTAAAAAGGAGGCACTTCATTGGATTTTTTTTTTCAGAATGTAGCTAAAACTCTCAAATTGGCATTAATTTATATACTAAAAAAAACAAAACAAAAAAAACAACAAAAAAAAAACCAAAACAAAAAGCTAATCCAATAAGAGGCTCATCTTGTGGGTGTGAAACTGATCGCAGTGTGATGACCGCGAATACGCAGGAATAAATTACCACTCCAATTCCCTTTTAGTTTGGTCATTGTTTAAAAGGCAATGTCCCTTTTTATGCAGCATAATAGCCATGTCACCACAAAAAAACTCATTTGTCATATCGCATAATGGAAAACATACATTATTTATACAGAGTGTACACACATAATGCATTGAAGTTGCTCCAAAGTATTCATGCTTCAAATAAGGACACGGGAGTGACATTTTCACTGTTTCTATTTGAAGAACATAATAGTCATTTTTGATATCGCGTGTCGTCATTAGGCCCTCATATGGACAGTTTTAGAAAAACAATCAGCAATGCACCATAAACGTTCTGGATGTAGTAGAACTCTTAAGTGTGGAAACATCTGCTATAGCCTCTATGGAAACAGCAACAACTAACACAACAGCCTAACAGAGCACTGAAGTAGTTGTCCTGTAGCAACATGCCCATATAAGGAACTCTGGGCCTTAGCTGTTTATATCCATGGGAAAAATTAACAGAGCTTTATCAACTTTATTAACGTTAATTAGCTTTATAATAACGTTTGACTAAAATGATTCCTTTTCATTTATGCTCTGAAGATCACTGGCCCATCTGAATTGGGATCACTAAAGCATTGAATATGAATATTGCTAAATACTAACACTGTAGAGGACTGATTTGAGATCATCAGTCTCATTAAAATGCCCATGAAAGCCAGTAAACTTTTACCAAATGTGCTCCTTAAAGTACAATGATGGTAGTAGCGACAGTGTGAGTGATGTGTTTGAAAAAACTGGACAGTTTTTTATAAATGTAGCATTTTTCATATTTTAACTGCTACATGGGTTCAAAATTCTAAGCATTTTATCTTTTTTTGGTAAAATTTTGGTTGGTGCCTTTTAGTGATGAATGTATAAATAAACATCTAAATAAGACAATCAGATTTAAATAAGGCAATCTGATTTAAATAAGATAATCAGATTTAAATAAGACAATCAGATTTAAATAAGATAATCAGATTTCTCAAATCACACCTGCTGAGATGATTGACCACAATGTTATTGCAAGTGATCAGATCAGATTTGCCCAGACGTCACAAGCCGATCTGCTTGGGCTGTTGTGCTAATGACGTAAGCGTCAGTAACTACAGCCACGCTAGTGATGTTCCTTCACAGTGGCTAAGTTTGTGGTCTTCCAGCAAAATTGGTTTATTTTAAAATGCAGTTGTGGGTAAAATTACAGAGGATGGGTGGGGTTGCTGGTGTTTGGACTACTTTAAAAATGTACTGTGACTGCCAAAAACTATTGTACATATACAGTAGAAAAAAAATGTATTGGGCATATCTTAGGTAAACTTTCTAATATTAGAAGTTTCAGGAAAAAAATGTGATTGTACTCTGGATTTGATGTGGTCATTGTCACATTGCAGGTATGAGATTTGCAAAATTGTATTTCATGTGGTTTTTGGCTGTTTGTACACATACTGAACACAGTCAACATGAGCACACCAGTGAGTTATAGTCGAGTGAAAAACCATCATCATGGGCAAAAGATGTGATCTGACTGATGTCCAAAAGGGTGCAGAGTGGTGGTGGTAGCATCTCAGAAACCACTAAGTTTGTGGTACGTTAAAGAGTCGACGTAGTGAAAGAACTCCCAACGGAAAAATGGTGGTGCCCCATAGGCCACTGAAGCCAGAGGGAAACAACTATGGTGAATGATACAGAACAAACAATGCAAATCAGTTGACCAGTTCTCATCTAAAATTATCACAGAAGAAATGAGGGAAGTATCAGGGATCCGCACTGAGTGAATAGTATTTATAATATTTTGATTTACTCAATTTTTCTCTTTGAGATCAACAGCTTAGACCAAGAGTTGCTAATATTTGAATGACGTTGCACACAGGACAACTACTTCAGAGCTCTAATGGTCAATGCATGTTTTTCAATCACAATTTATGTTCTACAAATGTCAAAGTCTTTCTCGAATCTAATAGGCCTACACAACACAAGGCAGTAATGGCAAAGGGAAAGATCCCTGTAACATGGTGAAATCCCCTGTAACTTCCAAATACGCACAACTAGGGGAGAAAAAGTTAAAAAATAAAAATAAAAAGAAGAACTTTATATATATTTTTTAAAAAGTCACTTAAAATTCTACCATCACACATTATAACCCCATTTGTGGCACAACACAGACTCTCACCACTGCTAACAGGCTAACAGCTACGTGACAATCCTGTACACACACAGCAGCCATTTTTCACACCCCACTCTCATGTCCATGCTGGACAAATCTGTCTTCTTGTATGCTCACCACATTTCAGGAGTCCGTCCAGTGTTAAAGTTCTCAACTAAGCTGTACTTACAATATAAACGATTGGAAAATGAACAAGTAATTAGCTTAGGCGTGGCAAACAGCTAGCTTAACACCTAGCCAGTTAGCATAGGCTAATACTGTTCATCTGTTTAGCAACAAATACCAAAAGTTGGACCCCAAAAGTTTTCCCCGTAACAAATACTACATGTATTTTGGCAGGGGAGGACCATTTTTAGTTAATATTGATTAAAAATGTCTGGGTTAATGGCACAACTGATTATCATAGTTTAGGTAAACATAACAATAGCTTGCTAATCATGAACAAATATGGCACTTAAAAATAACCTCCTGAAAACAAAAGCCATTTAAACATGCTCACAAAGCCTGATTTGTGTGAAAAGATGCACTAACGGATTCATTTTTATGTGTATGAAGGCAAAATACAGGCTTTCAACCTCAAAAAAGAGAAATGATGTGGACATTTTAAGAATGGCAAATACCATGAAACGTAGCATTCAGTAACTTTTCAGTAACAGAACAAATCACCCTGTCCTTAAAGGGTAATGGAACATTTTAAAATATTTAATTATCAGGGAGCATCTACATTGTGGGTTCCCAACATTTCCAGTTATTCTTAAGGCCTATCAAGCTGAGGTTCAGTCTACATCCTCATTATAACAATATGCTTAAAATTCAGAAGCCAAAGTTAGAAGAATGCACCAATCAGCCACTTTTTGGAGTGTTCTCAGGATGTTCTTATGATGTGAAGTTCTGTAAAGTTGGTGGAATTTAAGATCCTTCAATGTTCATGCTGTGTAATGACAGTTGAAGAAAAATGGATAAATGGAAATGTGTGCTGAGGTGTGCTGGTTAAGATGAACCTAGCTTACTGCACTGTATGTAAACAGCTGAGTGAAAATGTCTTCTTTTGGGCGAAGTAAATGGTCTGAGACCTTAAGTTCAAGACTACGGAATTTGGTGTTCAGAAACGTCTAATACTAATAATTAAAGGAACAGCCCACTGTTCAGGCAAATCTCTAGCTGCAGTATTTGGAGCATATGCTTGATTAGCACTGAGAATAATTTCCACAGACTTGTAAAAGAACAGAAATTATTGACCTGAAACTCACTTACAAGAGAAGTCACTGGGCAGTTATGAGCAGATAATTTAGCATTCAGCATTTGAGCTATTTTTACTTTGTAGCTAATATTGGGCTTCACGGTCGTGGAATGATATAAAGATATAGATTATATCAGAATATTATGACCACCACTGAATTGGAATGAACTCGGCCCAGAATGTGACAGGGTTTGCTACAAGTCTAAAGTGGTGCTTGAAAGTTTGTGAACTCTTTAGAATTTTCTATATTTCTGCATAAATGTGACCTAAAACATCAGATTTTCACACCAAAGTCCTAAAAGTAGTTAAAGAGAACCCAGTTAAACAAATAAGACAAAAATATTACACTTGGTCATGTATTTATTTAGGAAAATGATCTAATATGACATTTGTGAGAGGCAAAAGTATGTGAACCTTTTGCTTTCAGTATCTGGTGTGACCCCCTTTTGCAGCAATAACTGCAACTAAACGTTTCCGGTAACTGTTCTTTAATCATTCTTTGGTAGAACGACTTGTGTGTTTAGGGTTGTTGTCTTGCTGCATAACCCATCTTCTCTTGAGATTCAGTTCATGGACAGATGTCCTGACATTTTCCTTTAAAATTCTCTGATATAATTCAGAATTCATTGTTCCATCAAATGATGGCAAGCTGTCCTGGCCCAGATGCAGTAAAACAGGCCTAAACCATGATACTACCACCACGTTTCACAGATGGAATATTGTTCTTATGCTGGAATGCGATTTTTTTCCATTTCTCCAAACAACACTTTTCATTTAAGCTAAAAAGTTCTATTTTGGTCTCACTGTCCACAAAACATTCTTCCAATAGTCTTCTGTCTTGTCCACGTGATCTTTAGCAAACTGCAGATGAGCAGCAATGTTCTTTTTGGAGAACCATGACTTTCTCCTTACAACCCTGCCATGCACACCATTGTTGTTCAGTGTTCTCCTGTTGACTGACTCATGAACATTAACATCAGCCAATGAGAGAGAGGCCTTCAGTTGCTTTGAAAGTATGCTGGGATCCCTTGTGACCTCACTGACTATTACACACCTTGCTCTTGAAGTGGTCTTTTTGGTTGACCTCTCCTGGGGAGGTAACAATGGTCTTGTATTTCCTCTATTTGTAGACAGTCTGTCTGTCTGTGGATTGGTGGAGTCCAAACTCTTTAGAGATGATTTTGTAACTTTTAACAGCCTGATAAGCATCAACAACCTTTTGTCATCCATTGATTGAAAACACCTGATTCTAATTTCAAATTAACTGCTAAACCTAGAGGTTCCCATACTTTTGCCATTCACAAATACATTATATTGGATAATTTTCCTCAATAAATAAATTACAAAAGATAATATTTTTGCCTCATTTATTCAACTGGGTTCTCTTTATCTACTTTTAGGACTTTTAGGAAATTCTCATGTTTTAAGTAAAATTTATGTAGAAATATAGAAAATTCTAAAGTGCTCACAAATTTTCAAGGACCACTGTAAATAAGTGAGCACACCAGTTTGTTGTGGCAGAGTGTATAACCATCAACAGGAGTAAAAGATACAATTTGACAAGGGCATGATAATAGTGTACCGGGTAAAGCATGGTGGTTGTAGCATCTCAGAAACCACTAACATTGTTGGATGTTCTAGAGCAGCTTCTCATATATCGAGTGTCTCCCAACAGTATAACAGTGGTGCACCACCGGCCATTGATACTACAGGGGAACAATGACTCTGGCAAGTGGTACAGAGCTATTGATGTGCCACAATGGACCAGTCAACCTCTATAACGAAAACGAGAGAGGAAAGCATCAGGGATCACCACACAATGAACATTGTTACATCCAGGCCTGCGAAACATGCATTGTGAAGGTGATCATAATATTCGGAAGCTACTGTATGTATATCTGTGTGTGTATCTCAGTTAACAAGGTTCATTCAGTCTCAAAGTTTATGAAAATGCAAGTTTATGTTTGATGTGGCATAATGTGTGTATGAAATCAAAATAATTAGATTTTTTTTTTAGATAATTATAAAATAATTCTCAAACAATTGTGATCATGCAATTATGTAATGACTGTGACAGGTCTAACGTGAAACATGTATTTTTATAAAACATCTGTATAATCAATAATTTCAGAGATGAGGCTAGAATTTGCTTCAATTCTTAACTACTAGTGGTACGGGCAAAAGTGACCGGAACTACTTTTTTATTGTGTTGTTGTAGTCTTTGAAATTACTCATTCTTACTCTCTCATGTTAATATATGTATCAAAGTGTGATACTAAATTTGTATCCACATATGTATAAAATCTGCCCATTTGTTTCTATTATAAGTGAATCTGAGTCACATTTTTTTTTGTGCGTACATAAATTATTTGATGGAGTTTAGGTTGGAAAACTGTTTTAGGTGGAGATGAGAGATGGGGCAGTTGTGGTGTTGCTGTGTTTGTGAGTGGTGGCTAATGAGTATCTGATAGACAGACTTGATCCTGTCAGTGTCTAGCAGCCTAAACACCTCCTCATAACACTCACACTGTTTGATTTCTTTACTTATTGATAGTTTTTTTTTTACTTATTGATAAGGAAACCAACTGGTCAGATCTGCTCCAATACAGTCCTACTTTTACGCCTGCAGGTTGTGGCATACATACTGATCCTATTCAACAAGCTGGGCAGCACTGAGAGAATTTCATGAGTGAAGACTGTTCATAGGTGAACACACAGCCTGCAAAAGCATCTGTGTACTTTAACTGGTAAATTGTTAAGAACTGATGAGATGAGTACAGTCAAGATCCCTGATTGACTTGTTGTGCTGTGTTGGTGTTTATCTGCTGGTTTAGGGCCCGCCCACTGGCAATAAGACCACGCCCACCTTTACCTCTCTCTGCTTTTGACCACTCTCTCTTACACTGTATACAGGAAGTCATTATGACATGTCTTACTGTAGCATACCAGTGGAAACTTAGCCTACGATACATCTCATCTGAACTCCTTTTTCTCCTAGCTGAGGGAACATCACCCCAAAGAAAACAAAGCTGCCAAATATATTTCTGTGGCTTCACCCAAAAATAATCTGACATTGCTATCAATGAGTGAAAGCTAGGAGAGACCAGTTAGCATTAAACATCAACATCACAGTTGTGATAGACCAATTAATCAAGCCGATTATTGCCAATTTACCATTGGTCGATTATTTTTAAAAAGTCGACCTGCTTTCACCAGTAAACGAAACGCCACATTTACAAGCACATATGCAGGCAGTCTTATCAGTGTGGCTGCTGTAGAATAATGCCTGATAAACCTAGCCTTTCTATCAAGTCAACAATTATTTTTTTATATTTATATTTCCTCAATTTTCGGCATTGTATATTGGTCATCGGCCAGTTTCACTCTAAATATCAGCATCAGCCATTGAAAAATCCACATCAGTCGATCACTAGTTCATGGTAACTAGCTGCCTTTAAGTTTTACTCATTGCTAGCAACATTAGCAAGGTTAGCCACCTTAGCTTTTCTGCATCAAGTATCCAGCTTTTACTGATTATTAGCAAAATTAGCCACCTTAGCATTCCTGCATCAAGTATCCAGCTTTCACTGATTACTAGCAACATTAGCGCCATTAGCCATCTTAGCTTCTCTGGATCAAGTATCTCTTTATGTATAGATACATGTGGATGACTGAAAGACAGCGGCTAGTTCTGTTCATCCTTGTGCTTGTTTTTTTTCCCCTCCGTTTTTAGGCCTAACCTCACTCTCCAGAACAAAATATGGCAACCGAATACTCCAAAACACATCTTATCTTTGGCCTGAGTGTATGCAAGGCAATGCACATTTTGGGTTTGAGGTTGGAGGTGTATTGTGTTGAGTTGAAGTGTGGTGGGACAGAAGGTAGGGATTAAAGAGAGGGATGGAGGAGAAGGGAGAGAGTGAGTGCCTGTGTTAGTGAGTGCGTGTAGAGTCTCTTCAGTTCACTTTAACACTTTTACCCTCCAAAACGGAAGGGCGAGGAAAAAAAAGCCCCCTTCCCATTCCCTGTGGAGGCCTCTCTTTTCAGTAAAATCCCCTGAATAATAAGAGTTTAATATTCCGTCATTGTCAGTGGCTCTTTTTTTTCTGGTCCAGCAATCCTGAGGGAGCATGAGGTGAGGGGTAAAAGTTCGCCTTTAGTTGAAAAAAAAAAAAAGAAAAAAGAAAACAATAATAAAGAAAGTTTCTTTTCGTCTCAAGAGCAGAGTCGTTTCGTCTCCTGCCCTCCAGCGGGCCGCGAATGGTTAGTGTTAGCGGCCTAGACGAGGAAATAAAAACAAATCCTCTTCCATGCTTTACAGACCAGCCTGTGTTGGACAGGAGCTGTTTCTCTCTGTTTCCCCCCCCACCCTCTTTCACTCTTTATATCACTCGTTCTATCTTGTTCCCTGTAGTCCCACAGGCATCTGTCCACTAGGGGGCAGAGTTTGACACGGAGTCAACGGAGTTGACGCTGGAAGACGAGACTCGACTGTGAGCGATGGTCGCCTCTGGATGCTGGAAAAGCAGAAGGAGAGGAATGTTACAATATGGGTTCACATTTTGCCTATGCATCACTTTATATCCTCCTGCAGACATAATCAAATGTGCAAACTTCCACTCAAATATAGTCAATAAGTGAAGACATGCTTGTTGAAGTTTCTTTAGGTTTACACTGGAGCTGCATGCCTAATGTAGCTAATGGAAGCTTATACATTACCAATTAGCATGAAGACTAAAGACTGTATTGTGTGTGTCTGATACGGTGTGACACACTTATCTATAAACAGACTAAAGATCAATCGTCTCTAATAGTATTGATTATGTGTGTCTGATACTGTGTGATACACTGTTATCTATAAAACATGTACCACAGAGTTGCACCAAATATTGGAAGCATCCAAATTTTTCAATACTTAAACTTGGCAATTAATTTTAGCAGAATGTTGGCACCATATTTGGCTGTATTTTACTGTATTTTGTTGACAAAAAGTTCTGTATGGATTAGAGATAACAAAAAATACTGCTTAAGCTCAAAAATGTAGAAACGTGTGTGCTCTATCAAATAAATATTTGGTGTAAAAACAATGATGAGAGTTTATAGTTTATAGAGTATCAATTTGCAATCAAGTACTGTGATACTACACTTGGTATTGTTATGAAAATTCTGGTATTGTGACAACCCTACACATAGACAACAAACATACTTTTGAATGACTAAATAAATGGAGACTTGCTGGAAATGGCTGAACATCACATAGATAGTGGAAAACATTTTGGCTACATTCACACGGCTGGCAAAAATGACCCAAATCTGATTGTCTCACCGAATTCAATTTTTATTAGGCTGTTCACAGAGCCTGTGACCTACATCTGACATTCGTCTGAACAGAACGTGCTCCTAAACTGACCCGCAGAACAATGCTTCACATGACACACTCATCCAGAGGAGTCAACAGTTACAGCCTTTAGACTAAAGTTATGTTCAGGTTAATGTGCAGTGAAGGAAACTAATTCAGAGCCAAAAGAGGGCCAAGATTATTGTTATTTAGAAATTGGAGTCATTGTGTTGAGTCTCAGATTTGAATGCAAAATGGCAGATACTGTTTTTACTGTTTACACTACATATCAAAAACAGATTTGGGCTACTTTCACCTGCTGTGTGAACGTAGCAGTCATTGTGAATGAAGTTGTGCCATGTGAGATAGTAGAGTGTTGATTTCCTTGCGTTATTAATTCACAGCATATTTCATAGATTCAACAGTTCTTATGAGGCCGGGCATGCTTCCCAGCACTGATCGCACATTTATAGGCATTTCATTAGCTTTGATCATTTTTCGCATAATGACATTCTGTGTTAAAGGTTTATCAGTGTTAAAATGATCAGCCTTTGGCTATTCGTTCACGAGATTCTGTAAAAAGTGATACAAGAGACCCACTCAAATTTAAACAAGTAAGTTCATTATATTTATTATATTTTGAATGAGCTGTTGTGTCTTAGGAATAAAACATTTTAATGTGTTTAGACTTTAATGTCACTTGATGGCCTCTTGGTTAGAGAACTGGTCTTGTGACTGGAAGGTTGCTGGTCCAATCCCCAGGCAGGTAATGACTGCAGTGCACTTGAGCAAGGCACCTAACCCCCAACTGCTTCCCAGGTACCGTGCATAGGGCTGCCCACCACTTCGGGCACATTTTCTCAAGGCCTAGTGTGTTCAGTAGTGTGTGTGTGTGTTTCACTGCACAGACGGGTTAAATGTGGAGGTCACATTCCGTTGTATGCAACCACATTTGCAAATTTGAATCTAATCTAATTGTACACATCCAGTCAGAACATTTGCACATTAGACTGCATAAGAGAAAGCTGTGTGTGTGTGTGTGTGCATGAGAGAGAGAAAGTGTGACAGTGGATGAGTGATGTCCTTAATGGGTGTTTGACCTGGTCTGTAGTTAACTATTGTGTTCTCTGGCCTGTTCCTCTGTGGAGGAGATCCTCACATGTCTCCGAAAGATCCGGTCCAGCAGGCTTCGCCGTGGGGGCTCTGGCGGTTGAGTCCAGTCCAGGTCAGGGGGTCGTGACCCCTGAGGCCCGAACACATTAAGGTCACTAAAGCATTCTGTCTCTATCATCTGCAGAGAGAGAGAGATAGATAGATAGAGATATGTAATCCAACATCTATATTGTCCATCTATCCACACATTCATCTCTAAATGTATCCATCCACCTATATACAGTATTAGACTATTCATCCATATGTCCATCTATCACTTCAATCATTAGTCTATCTATACAGTCATCTATACACTGTATCCGTCTATCCATCCATATAGACATCTACCAGTCTATTCATCCATCCATATACAGTACCAGTCTATCAAAAAAGGCTGTAACTATCTAGTATTTTTGTAATCGAGTATTTTGTGGGTTTTTTTCCCCCATCGATTAATCGGATAAATCACACTTTTGTGTTTTTAAACAACTATATCAGTAGTGTGTTATGCAACACAAAAGTCCTCTTAAAATGAGTAAGCAACTGGCTGCTATTCCTCATAAAACTTTTTATTCAAACTCAACACTTTTATTAGATCAAAGCTTAAAACCTTTGGCTTATTGGCACCAGAACTAAACCCATTTAATCAACATTTCTGTGAAACTTTTATGATGTACAAGAAAACAAACTATGAAATACAACTTCACAAACATAGGTTAGGCTATTTGTCCTTAGCTTTATGTTAATAAACAAAGGCGTGTGTGTGGGAGAGATGAGGAGGGATAAATTACATGAGTGATACTGTAATTCTAACAAGCGTGTGTGTTCATATCAGCTAGCAATCATAAAAAAACGCTTGTCAGTGCTGCAGCACCTGAACCAAAATCATCCTCACACGATCTGAATGTTTTCGTTTCAGGTCTGTTTTACACTGTCCGCCTTGCATAAAATAGTCCCACACTGTAGACTTTTTCGGCCTTTTTATGCACACCGGTGTCTTTATTTTCCGCTACAGAGAGCAAAATAATTGTGGTGGTTTGAATCTTTGAAATGTGCATCAGTTATAAAAGTCAGTGTAAAACATTGATGCTGGAACGGCACAGTAGTCTACAAAGCGGAAGTGATACAATAGCAGAGACATTTAAAATAGACGGACTTTGGTGACATGAATTAAAGGAAGCATTTTCTGTAATCAAATTATTTGACTTTCTTGAATAATCGTTTCAGCCCTAATCAATATATCCATACAGGCTATATCACCCACCACTTATCTGTCCATCCATCCATTTATCTACCAAAGTATGTACATGTGATCTTCCAGGAAAAAAAGCTGATCGAAATCTTTCCACAACAAAAATCAGACCATGTAACTTAAACTAGAGCCAGTCTTACAGCTCAATATGGAATCATTTAAGAGTTTCTGAGAACAGTTCTCTGATCTTTTCACTGTTCGTTCTGTCCTCTCCTTCTCTCTTCTCCCCTGTAAATGAATTCAATTCCCAACAACAGAGTAACTCTATTACTAACAGTGCTGCTCAGGACCACCAGAGTGGACAATGTAATATTCAATGCCTGTATTCAATATTCAGTATGCCTGAATGTTAGGAAAATCATCTGAAAATATCTAAAATTACAAAAATATGTGATATAAGCTCATGTTGAAGGTAGTAACTAAACAGCCATTCAGGATTACATATGAAGTGAAATATCATAAATATCAAACAATTTTAATGGATTTCATGTAGCTACAAGAGATGCTCAGCACGCACCTCATTCTGCCATGGGATGGAGACGCTGCCAGTGGCAAACTTGGAGTAGAAATCGTTGTCTGTTTGGTCCAGATTAACACCTTTAACAGTGGAGAACTGTTCAATGTCCAGAACGTCTTTACAGTAGACTGCCCTGGGCTAAAAAAGTGAGAGAAATTCACATAACGCAATTATAAACAAAAACAGATCAACAAAAACTGAAACTTACAGTCAAATGCAGGTGAGGAGCACAGACATGTCTGGTGTCTGAAGTTATAATTACAGACTAATGATGCAAACTAGTAATGGAAGTGTATGTACACCAGTTAAGTAAATTTCAGACACCGACACATTGGTGTAATATATCAGGACCGAATAGTTTAAACATGATTCCTCACATCAGGCACGAAGGAAGGTTCCAGAATGCCGGCCTCGAGTCTTTTGAAGTTGATGTTTTTGAAGAAGGGATGAGCTTTCACCTCTGCAGCTCCTTCAGCCTGGCAGCCTAGCCTCTGCTTAGGGTCTTTGGCTAAGAGCTGTGGAAACGTTAGCAGTATTAGTACAATTTTAAAGCTTTAAATTAATAAAATACTTAAATAAAATTTAAATACAGTATCATATCAAAAATTAGAAAAAGTTCATTTGTGTCATTATTTTAATTGTGTCATGTGTGTTATATTCATTACAAACATTTTGTTTTAATGTTGATGCTCTTTTAATAATATTGTACTCAAAAAACAAATTAAATTATCTAATAATTAGAAATTCTGATTTTATTAGCTTGAGTTATGTCATGCTAATCAACAATAAAACAAAAAGCCGGCCCTGGCAGTGTGTCCGTAAACTACTTGTCTAAAAAGTGTAATGGCTGAAGACAGATTACAACACTGCCATCTAGTGGCCGGCAGTTTAAACACAACACAAAATGAACTACGAAACTTTTTAACTATTCATTAAAAATCAATACTGTTTACTCAACTGTATCGATATTTTCTTATAACCCTAGTAATGTCACATTTCAGACTGAAATGCTTCCACCTGGACTGCTTTTTCAATACAGGAGTTCATTTACGTATCAGTCTTAAAGGTACAGTAACACTTAAGAAAATTAAGAATGTTTTTGATAAGTAAGCCCACAAAAACATCACTAACAGATGTCAAGTGAAAGAAATACATGTAGGATATGAGCCCAATGAAAACGGCTTTAGAACTGTGTGTATTGTAATTTCTACTCAACGTACTCACACTGTGCTGCACTAAATCTAATGAAATGATAAAGTAAATGATAACGCAGTGCTCTATAAATACTGTTGATAGCCACTACATATTCAGATAAGCAACACTGTGATTTAATCAATCATGATAATGCTGAAATATTGTCATATTTCCCACCTCTACCCTGAATCGCCCTCTAAAGGCTCATCTAATTGAATTGCTCTGAGGTCAGAGCTTTGCAGATTAATTGAAAGAAGTATTAAGCTTATTACACAACAGCTAAAGTTGGCATTTAGGGCTTTAGTGCTTGTGAATAAAAAAGGAAAGAAAGATGACAACAGGTATTACTATATATTATTAAACAATCATAATTTGATTCATAATCAAACACTTCAGACAGACTGGGAATGACTAAAGCACTAAAATTAGCTTACAGAGTGTACTCACACTAGGCAATCTACACTGGGCCCAAGCAAGTCCCCCACCAAAAATCCAGCTGGTTTCTATTGTGATCAGTTGAACATGAACTATGGCCAGGTGTGCTTGAAGAGGCGGGCTCAGGCATGGTCAGACTAGCGTGATTGTCTTTGGGCACTGTTCAAGGCACCCAGGTCTTGTGTAAGTACATCCTTTATTTATACAACTACAGAAAGCCAGACTGACCAGTTTTTTTATTTCCAATTTGTTTTTGCCAATTTTTATCCTTTTCCCAATGTAGTAGTAGCCAATTAGTCCATCCCCTCCTTTAGGACTCTCCCCATCACTTTTGCACTGTCTCTGACTCTAGGAGGGTGAAGACAAGCACAAGCCTCCTCCGTTGCGTGTGATGCAGCCACCACCTCTTTTAGAACTACCACCGATACACAGGATTTGAACTCACAATCCTCTGGTCATAGTGTCAGCGTCTTAGCCTGCTGAGCCACTCGGAGCCCGCCTAACTGACCAGTTTAACCATTAAAGACTACATACAATGTTCTGCTCTTCAGCTAATTCTTTATTGACCCTTTTAAGAGTTTTACAAAGAGTCCACTTTATGCCGTCTGTGTTTAATAAAACAGACATAATTCATGTCTCTCTTCATCTCTTAGAATTCAGCGGGAAGTCTTTGTTACTGTACCTTTAAGACTGATGTATGTAAATGACCTCTGTTCTGTTATTCTGAATAAAACAAACCACAACAGAGATCATTTACATATATCAGTCTTAAAGGCACAGCTAAACGTCTACTGAAAGGCTTGACATTATTGAAAAATAAAAGTGCTGTAGGCTGAAAAAGTATGTAAATGTGTTGGTTTTGGTGACATCACAAAAAAAGCAAACAGTCAATTTGAATGTTTTTTCAGTTTAGTTTCCACATGTCGTACATATACCCTGAAGATGAAATGATACAGAATGTATTAGACTGATTAATTTTAAAAAGCTTGGAAATGGTGGTTGTCCTTGATATGTACCCTTTAATATTTCAGCAAACTGCATCAATGATGTTGTTTGTGATCAGAAGCCTGCATTACCAGACTGAGCAGCAGCTTTGTGTCGACAGTCAATGAGGCTTTAAATCAGTTTCTATGAGCTGTTAAAGCGGGAACTCAGAAACAGTGTTTGTGTTGTGCATCACATGTCCACTTGGACAATGAACAAGGCCTGTGTGTTTAAAGCCTGGCTCACACTACAGGATTAAAAAAAACCCTAAATGATGTTGAAATCCCAAGACACACCACACAAAATGACATTTTTCACTGATTTTTCTGCCCTTGGTCATTAGTCATAAAGGCCCCCACACTACATCATCTGCCCTGAATGTAACACCACACACTTTTAGATTATACACACCTGACCAGCGGCTCTGAGCCTCAAAACTTCACTGAAGTTTCTTATAAACTGATATATTGTGAGAGCAGGTGAGTTTTTTATGAACTAGATACCATGTTTCCCCAAAAATAAGACCCATTAGAGGTTTTGCTGAATTGCTAAGTATAAGGCCTCCACCAAAAGTAAGACCTAGCAAAGCTTTTGTGATGCTCCTTCTGGTGGCCGGAAGCTGCAATACTGTCCAAGATCAAACACTGTTTAGAGGAAGGGAAAAAAAGGAATAAAAGACATGCAGCACGCAGCAGCACGCAACGAGCAGTGGCCAGAGAAGTGAGAAATCCTGTGTTTACACTCACCATACTGCAAGAGCACGCTGTCCAAAAGTCCCTCCACAGCATTCTGACTAACTAACATACTGTACAGAAGTCATATATCTGCAAAGTCCGGAGAGGCAGCCGGTAAGAGTCTTTAAAATGATAAAGGCTGTTCCTCTGAAGATGTTAGTGCTGCGGCTAAGCTAACAATGGCGACATTAACCCTTTAGCCTTAGGACTTGTAGTTCAGTACTTTAAACATTCACTAAAGTGAGGTGGATTATAAGCATATTTACTTGTTTTAGCAAATATGTTTATAAAGTGTCAGAATGCAGTAAAATGTTAAGAGCAGTTGCATTAAGTACTTTGTATCTACGGTAAACATGTTTTGTACATTTATTTTTCTTTCTCTGTATATAATAAATGTAAATTTTTTTGTTCAACAATAAATGTGAATTATTCTTCATGGAAAAATAAGACATCCCTTGAAAATAAGACCTATCACGTTTTTGGGAGCAACAATTAATATAAGACACTGTCTTATTTTGGGGAAACAGGGTAAAAACAAACATGGTGGATGACAGTGAAACCATAGAAGAGCCTAGTTGTAGAGATTTCTGCTCAGAAAAAAAGCCATGAAAAAGGAAAGGCTGTGGATAAAATCATAACAGCACATGTTAAAAAGACACTCATATTGCTGCTACAGTTCCACAAGTTCACCTCACTCATGATTTAGCTGAAGGCGTTTTAACTTCTTCTGTACACAATGACACATTCAGTTCAGCTCGACTCTCATTGGTTGAAGGACTTTCAGGCATGACGTACAACATCTCGTTTTACACCAGAGAGTCAGCACCAGCCTACACTACAGCATACCGAGTCTTATATTTAAGATTCTCAATCGAGTGCAGCCCTGACTGAACTGGGAGAAGACTGGAGGGGTAAAGACTGTATTATAGATGCTTGCCACTACAGGATCATCTTGATCGGTTAGAATCACCCTGAGATCAGGAACATCAGGCAGTAATTGTATAACTTTTTTAGGGTTGTGAATGGAGGTTATCATCACGACAGAGAGTCTTCAGGACAGAATATTTGCTAGCTGCCCTCCCAAAAAGTAACCAGCCCAACCAAAACTGAAATTCTGTAACAGTGCGAGTGTGTATCTCTGCTCACCATCCTGCAGATGGCTTTGGTGTCTTCTGTAAACTTGTCACTGTACTCCTCCTCCTCCTCCTGCACTCGTTTCTCCACCTCTTCTCTCTTCACTCGCTCTTTGCGGGCTCGGAAGGGCGAGCGGCCGGCAGTCATCTCGTAGATCAGACAGCCCAGTCCCCACCAATCAGGACTCATACTGTAACGCTCATTATTGATCACCTCTGGAGCTGCCAATCAATCAACATCAGAATCATCAACCATCTCAGTTTAATAGCAGCTTACATTTGAAAACCTACAATCTGATATTAGTTTATCATCTCTATTTCACTTCTGATTATGATTTCTATGTGATGAAAATGTGCTGTGATGAGAATAGAAACATCTTTTAAGAGCTGATTCTGTTTAATCAGATGACTAACTGTGATAATGACTGTGATTAATATTTACCCATATAACCCACAGTGCCCACTCGACCGCGGATCAGCTCTCCCTCAGGCACTTTGATGGCCAGCCCCAGGTCAGAGATCCGGATATGGCCTGTACAGGAATAAAAAAGGAAAAAGCAAATGAACATATCAACATAAATCTATACAAACAGGCATAATAAGGTTATAAATCAGTGGTGTTTTGATCCTTTAGACATAATTAAATGGTTAACACTTCAAAGAAAGGCTAGAAATATGCTGCCTGATGTCTGAAACATTGTGTTTTAAATTCAGAGTTAAGATGTTGACCTTATTGCTACACATATTTTAAAAACTCATTCATGGTGTAGGGTTACATGTCAGGCGTTATAAGGCAAAATATTCCCTTGCTGGTGATTTTGAATAAAATATGAAATGGCATTGGTGACATCTGGTTACCATCATCACCAGTATAAAGAAATCTGAGTCTGTAAGTCTTCTTACCCTGAAAATATGAATGTTTACGTCTTAACAAATTATGGAAAAATTGGTATTCCCATCTTACACACACACATAGATATTTCAGTTTGTATTCAAACACCCTTAAACATCACTACTTACCGTTATCATCTAAGAGAATGTTCTCTGGTTTTAAATCCCTGATGATGGAAAGAAAAATACATCAGATTGAGGTTTTGAGTGATGCTGAGAATTCTTCAGGTGTAAATCACTAATCTACTGTACAGTTTGTATCTCACCTGTAGACGATGGACTCTCTGTGCAGGTGCTCGAGACCACAGCAGATCTCGGCAGCGTAGAACTGAACTCGTTCCTTCTCAAATCCCGGAGTTCCCATGTTATAGATGTGGAATTTCAGGTCTCCTCCGTTCATGATGGTCAGCACCAGACACAGAGCGTCTTTGGTTTCATACGCGTACGCTAAGCTGACCTGAGGACATCAAATATAAATTGTGAACAAGAAAGTCAGTAAGCCTAAAAATCTTTATCTTTAGGTTTGTTATCACTGCTCTAAATTAATGATGTAGATAATAATAACACATAACTGCTGATAATCAATAATGGCTGTAGCTCTAGAACATCATGTTCTTATACAGAATTAATCCTTTTCAAAATCTATCACATAATAATAATGGAAGTAGCTATTTTAGGTATATAATTATTTAATAGCTACTTGTTCTAAAAAACACTTGAAACACTGAATTATAGTTCATTATTATAATTATAGTATATATGCAGCATTCAGAAAATTGAAATCACAAAATTGAGAACCTGCAGTTGAAATATGAACTGAAATGAAGATTAGAATGATCTGAAAGAGATGCTATTAAGTATTTCTTAATTATATTTTGTACTGGATTTCTTTTATGCATGTCAATGGTCATATTAGTGAAGTGATAGAGATGCAGTAGCACTCCAGGATACCTTAACAAGACCCTGAAGGAGATAAGCAGATGAATCTGTAGAAACAGCCCTACAAGAGATAAAGGGATGAAAATAAAGAGTAAACTCACAACAAATCTGCTGTTCACTTTCTCCAGAATCTGCTTCTCGTTCAGAGCCATGGATTCGCCCTTCCTCTTCTTTATTCTCTTCTTCTCCAGCTTCTTACATGCGTACATCTTACCTGTTGCCCGCACCTGACATGCACACACCTGCAATTAACACAAAGTCACTCAGTTTACCCACTGGCCACTTGATCAGAAACAATATAGTGTAATGTAAAGAAGTCCATATCATATAATGTAGTGTAGTTCATATGGTATAACATAGTACAGTCCATAGAGTATAATACAGTATATTCCAGATAGTATAACTCATAGTATAATGCAGTACAGTCAATACAGTACAACACAGTATAGTATAATTAGTAAAGCATAATTTAGTATAGATCTTATAGTTGAACATAGCATAATGCTTATGATATGATGTAGTATAGACCATAGTATAATGCTGTGTAGACTGCAGTATCATCCATATAGCATAACGTAATAAAATCCACATTGTATAATGCAGTACAGTCCATTTGCACTATTGCAGTATAGTCCACATAGTATAATATGGTATAGAATAAAAATGACAATAAATAATCTTCACAAGATACTGATAATAAAATGCAATTAGTTATAAAAATGTGCAATAACAAATGGGCTTCATTGTGTATTTGTGTAATATATATACTGAACAATATGGCAGGTGCTTCTGATAAAAACGGCCAATCAGTGCAGTTTGTACACATTGTAGTTTGTTAGAAATGAGATGTACATAAATGGCACTGAACTACGAGATTTTAAAAAAATTATTTTAGGCTGTATGGGAGGCTGTATGCAGGTGTGATCACACTTTACCTCTCCGAAGCCTCCCTTGCCCAGGACCCGATACTGCCGAAATGTGTCTTTAGTAACCGACTGCCTGTAAACACAGAACCAAAACCTTAATCAAACTACCTGCTGATCACCTGCTGATTTAGACTCAGAAAATCTTAAAAAAAAAAGTGTGGAAAAAGAAACTAAAAGACTGAAGTAGAGACAAGAAAAGTTGAGGTCCAAACCTTTCCAGCATCTTCCACTGCAGGAAACGGTCAAAGTACATGCTGTTCTGATAGTCAGAGAAAGGAGCGCCACTTAAGTAGTCATGAAGAGCTCTGAAACAGACATAAATAAGAAAAAATGCATTACATATGTACACTACAAATGCAGGACTGGTGAACAAAAACTGGCACATTTACAGGCACATCTGTAGGCAGCCTAATGAGTGTAGCTACTGTTGAACAATAGAGCTCCACCTAGTGTCAATTTCACTGCTGATGAAGGTGACTAATAAATTCACCACAAGTCAACAAATATTCTTATATTTATATTTCCTCAGAGGCAAAACATATGATATGACCATAAGATATCAGGATTACACTCTATATCAGCCATCGGCTGCTCTGTAGTATAAATATCGGCACTGAGAAACCCATATCGGCCACGCACTATACATCAATATTTTTAACCTAATATGGTTTATCTGTATAAATCTCTGTTGGATTACCCTCAACAGTAACTTTTAAGTATGTAACCAGAGCCTAATCAAGCAGAGCTAAATAAATGGTTTTAATGTTGATTCAGACTTTTCTCAGTTCAGAATTTCTCAGAAAAATACTGGAAGGACATTTTCAGAGTGGAGATTCCATCTTCCAGGCCCCTCAAAACCTTCTGCTAGCCACTCTGCAAGTCCCTGTAATGGCCACTGATGTGTACCACTGTATTTATGTACATGATTGATTGATGTACTTACTTGCGACAGTCGCTGAATATCTCTTTGCAAGGGCTCAGTTCAAGATTCTCTCTACAGCGCTCAGCAAGACCCTCAACCACATCCACACACTCTGGAGACTACAGAAAACACAAGCACAGGTTACTCTTTCTTATACAGACATCACACTTCATCTACTTATACACATACTGTAATCACTTTCTTATTCTCATACATTCACTCTCTGTCTCATGCTTTGTCTCACTCTCTCTCTCTCACACACACACACACACACACACATTTGCACATGTTCACACATCTGTCCATCTCTCCCTCTCACGCAGCCTGTATGGTATGGTTAAAGTACCACATTATACTGAGATAATGCATAGCTATTGTGACAGAATGAGATAGAAAATTCAAGGGACAGCTTAACAGGACCAGATCAGCCCATGGGTTTTATCATAGGGGCCGACCTGAACTGCTCAACCATACAAAACACAGTTTCTCTCAGTTTTGGAGGTTTGCATTCATATAGTGCATCTCCAAAGATTACAACATTGTGAAAGAGTTGACTTGTGTTCATTATTTAATTCAAAAAGGTAAACTGTCATATACATGGTCAAATCAGAATATTATGACCACTCCTGGTTTGAAATGATAACAGATTTTGGATTTCTGATTTTCATGAGGTAAAAGCCATAATGATCAACATTTGAACTAAAAAGGATTGAAATACAGTGAAACCTGGTTATTATATAACCTGAAATACCGTTTGACCTGGTTATTGCACAATTCGGTTATCGTCTACATTTTTTGGGGGAAATTTTGTCCCTGTTATCATTCATCCTGGTTTTCGCTGGCATCCACCCCTGTGTTTGTCACTCACACATGCGTTTGTTGTTCATTCTGGCTTTGTTTCTCATAGTTTCTCTAGCTTTGGTTCTCATTGATAACGCTCAAACTAAAACATGTCACACTAAAAAGATGCAGCGTAGTGCAACCGACTAAAAATGGGCGTGAAAACAAAATAGTGGCCGAGAACCGGTGCACAAAACAAAGGCTGCCAGCTGGACCACACCACAGCACACTCTAAAACAGCGTAAATCCATAAGAGTGATGTTAAATGTCATTTCATTAGAATTTAGCATTTATTTCTTATTGTGTTATGTATGTAAAACTATAGTTATCCTATATAAAATATATTTTTTGTTAATATTTTGGAGTGTCTGGAACAGATTAATTGGATTTACATTATTTCTTATGGAAAATATTGCTTTAGTTATCGCTCATTTTGTTTAATATCAGACACTTCAGAACGAATTAATGACAAAAACTGAGGTTCCACTGTATGTCACTTTACATTTAATGAGTATAAAATATATGACAGTTTTCCATTTTCAATGGAATTACGAACATGGATATTTTCACCATATTAAATAATTAATTTTTATCAGAAAAGCTCCACATTTTTAGAGTCAGTGAGCTGCTTGTTATGTTTTTATACAATAAGATGAGCTGCTGAGGCACTGGATGTACTTTATGTGAACTAGAACCATAAAAACAGCATTTTGCCTGGTGCTTAAAGATCAGACTCTGTGTTTGCTCACCTGCTTGGTGAGGAACTTCTTGATGATCTGATCTCCTCGACTCTTCCGCTTCTCGTCCGGCGTCACCTCGTAGTCTTCCTAAAGGGCACAATGTCACACCGTTACCTCTGGGAGCACACTGATTGGACATTGCATCATCATGACCACAAGCAAAAACAACATGAACAGTCTGTTTAAACAGTCACTACTAAAGCAAATTATTTACTTTTTTTTTTTTTATTACATTTTTAACCCAATTTTCTCGCTGATTTTGGAAGGTATATTAACCCACCCCTTCTCAAAGACTCCCCCAATCACTTGCAATGTTCCCAACACTAGATGGGGTGAGGATAAGCACAGGCCTCCATTGATGCATGTGAAGTCAGCCACTGCCTCTTTTCAAACTTCCACAGATGCATTGTCGCTGTTCAGCCAATGCGTTTGGAGGAAAGCGCAGAATCCTCAGCTGTGATACAAACCAGATTCCAAAAAAGTTGGGACACTAAACTTGTGAATAAAAACTGAATGCAATGATGTGGAGATGGCAAATGTCAATATTTTATTCGTAATAGAACATAGATGACAGATCAAAAGTTTAATCTGAGTAAATGTAACATTTTAAAGGAGAAATATGTTGATTCAAATTTTCGCAGTGTCAACAAACCCCAAAAAAGTTGGGATAAGTAGCAATAAGTGGCTGGAAAAAGGACATTGAGCATATAATGAACAGCTGGAAGACCAATTAACACTAATTAGGTCAATTGACAACATGAT